>CAIGRT010117597.1:0-47961 GCA_903798405.1 Fraxinus platypoda | reverse complement strand
AAAACAAAATTGGCCACGTGCAGACATGTGCTTCCTGAAGCCACTTTACTTCCTTCTCCAACTGAAACTCAGCTGCAGCCTTTTCACTAGCCATGGTTTCCAGCTATGTTTGCTTGTAATACTGAAAGCCACATTTAATAGTTGGACATCAAACAAGTTGTCATTGGCTGCTAATAGCATGGACATAGATAAAATCGACCTAATATCAACAAAGATTTACCAACAATCATGGATTTACAGTGCAGGAAAAGATTTTCGCTCAAGATTCACCCCCCAAAATCACCCAATCGTCCAAATGGGAAACTCTCGTTAAAACTACAAAAATGTAGCAGCATTAAATTGGTGAGTAATGTTTTCTCTCTGTAAGAACATTGGAGAGTCGAAGTCGAAGTCGGAGGGTTTTCTGATTCGGGGATTTCTGCTTCTAATTTGGATTTTTGTTTTGGTGTGGAGGTTTTGAAAGTAATTAATACGGTAATTGTAGTTTTAGTTAGTTTCAACGTATTAATCACATACTTAATTTTTTTAGGGTACTGTATCTAATTTCCCCTTTAATAATTGTAGTCTCTAAATTTTCCATATGGGCTGGTGGCAGGGATGGGCTTTGTAGTCTCTTTAACAAAAAATTGAATAAATGAGCACTGGACTTGAGTTATAATTCAAAGTTGGGCTAACATAATTTAATATTTTTTGTCTCTAAATTTTTCATATGGGTTGGGGGGCAAGGCTGGGCTATAGCCCCCCACTACCTCCACCCATGGGTATCAAGAAACTATCTAAAACTTCACCTGTTCTAGTTGTACTACAATTTTATCAATAATCGAACGGTCGAGCGTAACGGTGGAGATGTACAATACTCATTACGAAGAGTACCAAATAGAAGGCTCCTTTGTGAATCGGAGCTACATCATTTTCAATGCCAAAAAGGAGGTTGTGGCGAAGATCCGAAGCAAAGTGGATTCTTTCGCCAATGTCGTAGTTGGAAAAGACTTCTTTTTTTCTTCCAATCCAACTTGGATTCGATGGCGCTTGCTATGGGGTTGATGCTTGATCAAATTCATGGAGATGATTATGCAGATGATAACGGAAGTAGTGTTGATGTGGACTCCACCAACCAAGATTCAATTTTCCTTCTTAAATTTGTATATATTTCTTAATCTCTTCTCACTTTTCGTTTGTGGAAATATGATTGATGCATACTGATATATTATCACACATGTTATATCTAATAAGCTTCATAATTGAGTCGAAGAGAGAAAAAGATATGTTTCGCTGTAGCTGTTGGTGAAATGATTTAATGGCTACAAAGCATATTCTTCATATGAAGTGACCAATTCAACCTCTAATGAGTTGCAGAATATAATAGTTGTAATGTTAGAAAGTTAAATGTAAATATTTATTGCTCGTAGAGCGACCTGGATAATATTAAAAATAGAAATAAAGTTAAAATCTTGTCTTTAATATCACCAACATATAATCGACAAATGTAAATTTGTCTATCACGAACATATATCTCTAACATTACACCTTTTCGATTTCACCAAATGTAAATTTGTCTATTTTTTAAATTTTTTGTCACTCCCAACTTATAGGTTGATATGTTGCAAATATTAAGTTATGTTCTATGTTTAGATAGATAATGCAAATGAAGTATGATCACAAAGAGATAATACGTAGAAGAAAATCAACTATCCCCTAAATCTAATCTAAAGTTTCAATTGGCGTCTGTCACTTTTTTTAGCGTTTGCCACTTTCTTTAATTTTTATCACTTTTTTGAGTGTGTGCCATTTTTTTTATTATTTTCCGTCACTTCTTTTATTGTTTGTTACTTTAAAAAAAAAAAAATCACTTCACTTTTTGAGTGACAAATATAGGTTTTGAGTGGTGTTTTGTCATTTTTTAAAAATTTTTGTCACTTTTTTGAGTGTTTTATCACTTTTTTCAAAAATGTTGTCACTTATTTTATTGTTTGTTACTTTCCTTTTTTAATTTCTATAACTTTTGTGATTGGCGTTTTGTCAATTTTTTGAGTGTGTAAATTTTTGTCATTTTTTTTGTCACTTTTTTATTTATGTTATTTTTTTAGTATTTGTCTTTTTTTTTTATTTTTCATTCATTTGTTATTTTTTTATTTTTTATCACGTGACAAACATCAATTTTTAATAAAAGTAATATTGTATTCCAATTTTTTCATTGTATATTTTACTTCCGAAATACTTTGAATATAATTTTTTTTAAAGACAATCTAATTTTATAGGTGTTTTTATAAGTCTTTGAAAAATGAATTTCTCAGATCTAAATGGACAAAATCAGCTTGTTATTTTATTATCCATGCAAAATCCATGAAGTTTGGTTGTTTCAATCGCATTCTTCCATCCGCATTTGATTCGGTGTCTGATTTTACACTAATCAATTCCAATGTCATCATCTTCAGATCATAAGAATCGTGGAAGCAATTTCACAGTAGTTCCAAACCCTAATTGTTCATGCCGGCATCTATCGCAACTCCGTTCGCATTTAGGGCCAAATCCGTTCGGGAACCTCCAGGAGTGTCTTCGAATCCGACCGCTGGGCCGCGCCGCCATCCGCCGTGATCCACCGGGCGAGGTCGTGCAATGTAGCTCGTGTGGCCTTTCGCCACCGCGTCTATACGCCTGTGTATCATGCGCCACCGTCACGTGCCGCGCCCACACGGCTACTCACGCGGCGGAATCTTCTCATTATGTTATGGTTGATGTCGACCGCGCCGAGCTCTTCTGCTGTGCGTGTGAGGAACAAGTGTATGATCGGGACTTCGACGCTGCTGTGGTTGCCGCCCAGACTAATGCTTTTGCAATAGGGATTGGATCCGCTATCCCGCCGGAGAATTTTCACAAGCGGTGCCGCGTGGATTACAAGTTCTGGACACCGGATCTCAAGGAGAGGGTCTTATTGGCGGAGAACTCGCGCCCCTTGCCGCCGAGTCGACCTGGTGACTCACTGAGCCAGGACCGTTCATCGGTGAGTTCAGTCGATGGTGACTCAGATCTTCCTTGGGGATTGAGAGGTCTCAACAATCTGGGAAACACATGTTTTATGAACTCCGTGTTGCAAGCGTTGCTTCACACTCCGCCGTTGAGGAATTTCTTTCTGAGCGATAAGCACAACCGTTTTTACTGCCAACGAGAAAATAAAACCATTATTACACGAAAGACTGAGCATAATAACAGTAAGAATCCGTTGCTGTGTTTGGCGTGTGATTTGGATGCAATGTTTTCGGCAGTGTTCTCGGGGGACCGGATACCTTATAGCCCTGCGAAGTTCTTATACAGGTCTGCATTTAGGTGTTTTGTGTTTTCACCGAGATTAATACCAGATTTTCGTAGTTCATAATCTATCCAGTAAATGCTAGCTATTTTATCGTTGTTACAAAACTAGTATGCGAATATTTTATATGGTGGAAATGTATTGGGTGTGGATTTGGGGGGTGCATCTGCTTAAAAGAGAAAAAGATAAATACTGTCTAAATTATTTTTTGCTGGAATTATGGAGTTATCGTGTCATCATTTAATCTTATTGAGGTATTGGTGAATGGAGCATGAGAACAAAGATTGCATTTTATGTTAACGTTGTACCTCCATTTTTTTCTTTTTCTTTTTAATCTTACACAGGTCCCAAGTCTAAATTAATTAGTCTCCCTCAAAGCCTATTCTGATTTACTGCGGGATTCTTTTTGGCATCAAACCTACCCTCACATGCAGGGGATTTTTGATAACTCGGTATTCTTCCTCGTGGAAAAAATTGGAATTGGCATACTAACTTTTTATGGCTTTCCCTGATGTTAAATGGAGTAAAGGAAATGATAACCTCATTCTGTTAGTTTTATTTTGATATTTAAACTCTCCAACTTTAAATAGCAGATGGTTTATTTGTCATCATTATATTGTAGTTTGTGCTCTTGATCAGTCTGTCTTTGTTCCAGATTTAAAATTTGTTAATTAATGTTTGTCATGTTTTCAAGTGGTTAGGTAAAGTTTTGCTAAGGGTGGGTCCAAAGATGAAAATCTTTGTAACACTCACTCAAATGATGGATATACAAGTATGATATAACTAGTATGCTGCTCTATATCTCTGTGAATCTTGGGTGATGTTCATTGTGCTACTATTTTTCATTACAGTTGGTGGCAGCATGCTTCGAACCTTGCAAGTTATGAACAGCAGGACGCACATGAATTTTTCATTTCTATGCTTGATGGCATTCATGAAAAGATGCAGAAGGATAAGCGCAAGCCCCATAGGCAAGGTAACTTTGCTACCAAATATACTGTTAAGTGTCCTCACGTTAGATCTTGAAACGATCATGAATCAGAAGATACAGAAACAACTAATTGAGTGCTGGAAAAAGTGTCAGTTCTGTTCAACATTTTATTAGACATGTGGTACGGGTCTTAGAACCTTGGCCTAGGAAATATTTCTGTGTGATGTCTGTTGGGAAAAAATTAGCTTTAACTATTTGAAAATCCTTCAGGTAGGACACATTTTCTGCCCATGCAAAAATAATTTAATTTTGTCTGACATTTGAATTTCAAGTATTTGTCATAAAGATTCTAGGCCCTTGTTTAAGCCCAATTTTATCAAAACTCATTTTCAACCACACATTTTCCAATAAAATAATTTTACACGTAAATCGAAAACTTTAACATTATTTTTTAACCACACATTCTCCAAAAAACACTATTCCAAAATACATTTTTTTCCCATGGGGCTCAAACAAGGGCTAGATGAATTTTTTTGAATAATCTGTTAGAGTGAGCTCTATTGTAGCATTCAGCTAAAGGTTTCTTTATTTCATATTTATCATTGGAGAAAAATTGAAGTATGTTATGTTCCTCATGTCAAGTCTTCTGCAATTGCTAAGTGATGATAAAAAGGTTACCAGAAAATTCTTCTGATCCTGTATGATCTTGAATATTCATATTAGGCTAGATTTTGTATTCAATAAATAAAATATTAATTGCAAGATGAAAAGAAGAGGAAGAGAGATTTGGTCAAGATTTGAGACCTCCAACTTTCTCTTGGCAATGCATTTGCTTTTCTTTTTCTTTTTTTGACAGACATTTTTGTTCTCTGATAACTTTTAAGTAATAATTCTGAGAGATGTTTTGCCTCATCGTCTGTTTTAGATTGGTCACGACTCACGAGAAGATACGAAACTTCTTGAACAATTAGCAATATCGTAACATGAACATTCTTAAGATCCGTCCTGTATCCTTTTCTTCTCTAATCCTGTATCACATCTTATATAGGTGTTCCTAAATTCTGAAATAGATAATGGAATTTTCAAATGCAGGATGCGGGTTTAGGTCTTCTTGTTGCCTTAGGAATTGAGAGATGCTATCAGATATATAGCCATTATTTCAGACCACAAGCTTGCCTTCTGCTTCACTTCAGTAAGTCTCATTATCTTTGGTCTCTTGGCTTCAACATAGGGTTCTTCTTGTGTCAAAACTAATTTCGCTTGTTGACTCCAGATGTACCATTGTTAGTTTTGTTACCTCGGGACAACTTATCTCACCATTGAAGAAAGTTCGAGATCTTGCTAGTTTCTGTCCAGTTAAAATCCTTTTGTTTCAAACTACGTTAGTGTTACCGGCAGCAAGTTATTGGCTTCTCTTCTATCTGGAGCTGTTCTTTTCCCTCTCTCTCCCCTCCTCGAAGAAAGTATGTACAACTTTGTTTCATGCAATTGAACAATTATCTTGAGCTGCAACTTTCCATTCGTCCCTTGGAAAATGTGCTGCTGAATCTCTCATAGTATGCTATTAGTTCAATTTAGAGAATCGTGTTCTCCCCAACAAATCTATCAATCATATAATAACATGTTGCTAAGCCATGGGGCAGGTTGATGCGTTGTTATGTAGCATTATTATAGTGTGTGAATCAATAATTTATGCAATAATTGCTGTCTCAACTGTCATGAGCTATCTTATTCTTGAAGACTTGGAAGTGTTATAATAGGAAAATCGGCATCCGTATAGACATCTGAAGCATGATTACTGAACTTTAAGTGAGGAAAGTCTGATTGATGCATGCATACAAATTTGATTTATTGCTTTTCTTCTTAGCTTCTCCTAATTGCTTTCTTACTAAGCCCTCATTTGGCTCCCATTATTCCCCATTAAATTATAATTCACTTTTTTCGCTTCTTATCAACCACATATTCTCCAATAAAATAATATTACATGTAAACCCATAATTTTTTTTTTCTTTTTTAATTACACATTCTCCAAAAAAATTACTATTCCTCTCATTATAATTCGAAATAATGGGTGCCAAACGGGTTATAAATTCTTGTAGCAATTTATTTAATAAATATGGAAGAAACTCTCAGTAGTATTGATGCATTAACCATGTGTGGGATTATAGCCATAAGATAGGAAGAATGTTCTAAGAATTAATTAATTATTACTAGCCGTTGGTTGTGGTCAGGGATACAAGGTAACCACTGGTTTTTTTCTTGTGCAGGTAGTGGAGATTGTTGTATTGCTCACCGTGTATTCTCTGGTACATTGCGATCTGATGTCATGTGTACATCCTGTGGTTTTACATCTACAACATATGATCCATGTGTAGATATCTCATTGGACTTGGAACCACATCATGGTGGTTCTACAAAATCACATCGTGCATCCCATGATGATGCAGATCCCAACCAAAACTCAAGTGTGTCAACCTTGATGGGGTGCCTGGATCGTTTCACTAGACCCGAGAGATTAGGGTGTGAGCATAAGTTCTTCTGTCAACAGTGTCAACTGAGGCAGGAATCGCTTAAACAGATGTCCATAAGAAAGCTTCCTCTCGTTTATTGTTTTCATATCAAAAGATTTGAGCACTCCCCGATCCGTAAAATGTCAAGAAAGATTGACCGCTATCTACAGTTCCCTTTTTCCTTGGACATGGCACCATACCTCTCTTCATCCATCTTAAGAAGTCGGTATGGAAACAGAGTCTTCTCTTTTGACGGGGATGAGGAAGATGCTTCGATTGATTTCTCTTCAGAGTTTGAGTTGTTTGCTGTCATAACTCATGCTGGTAAACTCGATGCTGGCCATTACGTGACATATTTGAGATTAAACAACCACTGGTACAAGTGTGATGATGCATGGATCACTCAAGTTAATGACAACACTGTGAGGGCTGCCCAAGGATACATGATATTCTATGTACAAAAAACGCTCTACTATAAAGCAAGCCAACAGACGAGAGAAGCTGGGAGAAAAGAGAATTGGTGAAGAAATGCAGGTACACAAAGATATATAGGATTATATAATTTCCGAACTGATGATAAATTTTGTGTTGTGGAATATCTTGTCCAATTTTTTAGACCAAGCTGACTGATTCCACAAGTTTATCTTGACGGACGATATTCTGATTCTGGAGGATAATTGTACAAATCTGAGTTTATAAACCCCGGTTTCACTTGGAAATGACGATAACTCCTGGTTTGGAAACTGATATAGTTGGAACGTGTTTTTCACTCCGATCTTGAAAAAGGACCGGTAGGTGACTGGTTGGTACGAGTTCACAGTCTTGTATTGATCATGCATGAGATGCACATCAGTAATTTGATTAAAGAACCATCTGACCTCAATTTCGCCATCTTACTTCATTTATGCGTTTAAGATTCGCTTGTGCTGTGAAATGTGATATGATTTGTGTTTTGGGTCAAATGCACATCGTGTCTCTATTGTGTGTGTTTTGTTGTGGGGATTTAGGCACAGATGGTATTTGACTACTAGGAGCGCTTTATTAGCTTATTTTTAACTGCAAAGGGGAAAATTGTCATCCATAGAATTTCCATAAAAAGGTTGTAAACTGTGTATATTTTCAAGAAAAGGATAATTTCTATCCGTAGTTTCTTATCTGACAAACAAAAGTTGTGCTGTATGTACATAATGATTTATATAATGGTTTACATATATATGATATGATGAGATATGATTGTGTTAGAATTTTTTCAATAAAAAAAATAAAATTCTCATCTCTCTTTTGACATCTCATTTGTAAATAAATCATTATGTAACTTCATTATGTACGAGTGGTATTGTTCCACAAATAAAGCACAGAAGGGTCTTATATGATGAGATATCATTGTGTTAGAATTTTTTCAATCAAAAAAAAAAAATAATAATAAATCTCCACTCTTTTTTGACATCTCATATTTATGTAAGTTTTGTAACTTCATTAGATACAAGTAACATTGTTCCACAAATAAAGCACAAAAAGGTCTCTCATTAATTCTTTAGAAGTCTTTAGGTCCTATAACTTGCATGTTGATGCGCTCACGTCAAATTTTCTGATATAAGTGTTTCTTTTGATGATTTGTTTATAATTGGAATAACTCTCCAATTTACGTTTATTCTTTACCAGACTTCCTATTAGCATCAAAATATTATATGAATATCCCTTAACCCCTTTATTACTATCTATCTTAACATGTTTTACTAAAATACTATCCACGTTGAAACAATACTATTATCAAATGCACCCTAAGCGATTTCCATGAAATTGAAATGTACCCTAAGTGCTCCTTCGATATCACTCGATCCTACAACATCTTATCACTATACGCACACCACACATGATGAACCGGGTAATATAAACTATAAAAGAAAGTATTTATTATATTGCCTCACAAATATGATTCTTTTTGTTATATGCGGAGAAATACCAAAAATAATTTCTTTACATTGAAAACTTTGATTCGACTCATCTAATCTCAAGAGCCCTGATATCTTGTTCTAAGCACAACTTAGTTTTTACCACATTGGGACGGAATGATGCTCAATTCCCAGACTGGTTCCTAAACTGTGAAAGCTAAAAAATATTTGCAGCCATCTTAATATGGAGAGAAGTTCTCCCGCATGAAACGGTCTTCTATTTATACTACATGCGCTTCTGAATCGAAAGGAGGTAAATTCTTGACCTCAGTGACCGTACTTATTTTTCCAACTTGAAAATCATCTTCCTCCTTTGTTTCCTCGAAATCCTTTGGAAGTACATTACAGTGAATTGTATGTGACGCAGGTCTTTCTTCTTGGAATAACCTGTGAACAACTGAAATACTCAACGCAACTGATGAAAGAATATAGGCGACAAACAAGGACCCCACAATCACGCCAATTGCAAAGCGAAAACACCCAGAACCCACTATCAGTATAGTGAACAACAAATAAATATGTAATAAATTTGCAACTCAACCTTAAATCACAATTGAAGTTTGTTCCCTCATTTTAAAATTTCATATTATGGACACCTTTTCCTTCAATACCATGATTTATCCAATATATTTCTATTGAAATAAACAGCTACATACTCTATATTTTCAATTGAAGAGAGCCACGAACGATAAAAGTAGACTATAATTTTCTGCAGTAGATGATTGAATATATCCCTAAACAGACGAACACATACAATTGTTGTTGTGAAGAATAGGCGGATTACAAAAATGAGAGAGTTGTTGCCTAAAGAGGTGTATTTTGGTGCCTTTTTCGTGTCAATTTTCATAGTATCCTGCATATTTCCAGCCCTCAAGGGCCCCCCTACATTGGTGTTAACTCTTTTTGCATATTGTCATAATTATAATTGTCTCTTTATTTTGTGCTGTATTTCAGGCCACAATTTTTAAGAAAATGAAATGTGAGCTTCACAAGGCCAAAAGATTATACAGTAATAGATATACAATAAATGTCTATTTTAGCGTGTTTAGACTTAATAATATTATATGGGGGTGTAACTTCTATTATTATTTATTTTTTGTATGAACAAATTTGGTTTCGTGGAGAATTTTACTATATTTTTGTTATTATTACTCTTTAATTTCATTCTTTTATTTTGCTTAATTTTTCCCTTTGAATTGTATGGTAAGGGAAACAATTTACAAGTCGTTTGAATCTTAATTACAATTTACTGTAAAACAAATATTATAGCATACAGAACTATAATTGTTGAGGTATCTTGGGGATCGTTGTGTTCAGATTCTATAGTGGAGTAATATTATGTTTGTATAATATGTTATGCAGATAACTTTTTATCGAGTATCGTATGAACATTTCTTTCGAAATTATAATTTCTTAAACCAGCAACAAAATAGAAGTTGTGAATGTTGAATTGTTTACAATTTTCCAAGTGCAGTAATTCTAAGAGTTTATATCAATTTATTGCTAGTGCATCCAGTTATCACAAAGCAACCTCAAACCCGCCCTCGGACTGAATTTGAATCAACAAATGTAATGTATAATATTGACCATTCAGATACAATAAACTGGTTCAAAAGATAATATAAAGTTTGTCTTAACCAAAGGACACTATTAAGGTGTGCATCTAAATGAACCTTTGAGCCCAAAAAGATGGTGCATTTTTGCAAGTGCAAGTGTTATATGAGTGTAAACTCTGCCCCCGTAGAACTCCCACCCCCACCCACAGAGAGATACAATAAACTGGTTCAGAAGATAATATAAAGCTTGTTTTATCCAAAGCACATTATTAAGGTGTGCATCTAAATGAACCTTCGAGTCCAAAAACAATAGTGCATTTTTGCACGTGCAAGTGTTATGCGTGTGTAAACTCTGCCCCCACCTCCACCTCCACCCACAGAGAGAGAGAGAGAGAGAGAATCAGACTTACGGGTGCCTGCAAAGCGCTGGGCAATGGAATGTGAGTGCATATTTGCATGTTGACAACTCAGTGATAGAACTTATCACAGCTTTGGGCTCTGAACAAACAAATCTGACCTGGAATTGAAAACAAAAGGACTAGAATCATGAATAATACTAAGATAAGAGAGGTGAGTACAAATTTGAATATTTTCTACCTCTGTTTCCCGAGGCTGATTTGTTAAATCACAGAGAGTACCATTGTTGAACAGATGAGCATGGAACCTACACAATGATCATGTATCATAATTATAGAGTCAATTTAGCAATATAACAATCCTATATCAGTATATAAACCAGTAATACTCATTATTAGGTTCATTTAACTGGAAAGAAATTGATGCAGCTCAATAATGGAAATAAGGGATGGTTTAGGTATTTTTATAATCGAGTTTTTTGTGGTAGTTTTTTAGATTTTCCTCCTATATAAGGATTTTTATTATGGTAGTTTTGAGCTTTCCTTCTAGCACTAGGATCTTTTATGGAATTTTACGATTTCCTTCTAGGAGTAACCACTAGGGTCTAGTGAAGATAATCCCGGACAAGCTTGAGTGGTAGAGTGCTAGCAGAAAGGTACTTTGATATTTGCTTTTACAAGCCATATCCTCGCTGCTCTGATTTTGTGGCGAAAGTTAATGCACTGCATAAGGGTCTTAAAAAAGGTTATCGTTAAGGTTTCCAAAATATTTGGGTTGAGGTAGACGCAATTATGGCACTTAGGGCGATTAAATCCAAAACCAATGGACATTGGTTATTGCAGTATTTAATTGAAGATATTAATGGTACTCGATCTCAGTCTCAGTTGAAGTTTTTATATCTATAGAAAGTCAGATTATTTTGCAAATAAAGGGATAAGAAGTGGTGTCTCATGATTTAGAAGGCACAAGACCTAAAAGGCATTAGCATGTTTGGGGTGGCTTTAATTAAAGATAAGCAACAAACATGTAGCTTATTTTTAACCTGGACACGCCTACATTCAAAATAAGCCATTATAAGCCACACATTCAGAGCTTATCTTTAAGATAACCACCCCAAACATGCTCAATGTGTGTGTCTCATGAGATTAGATTCATAAACTTCAGCTACTTTATCTATTGCATTAAAGTAATTACTCTTTTGATATTGGGGATATCATGTTTTTCTTGCACCTTCATGTTCATGGCTTTAGTGTCTTTTCTAGGTTCTTGTAATGGAGGTGCTCCATTCTATATTTTGCTAGTATTGCTCCTCTTTTTCCCTAGGTAACTCTGGAGAAGGTGCTATGTTCCCCCCTACTGTAGTCGCTTTTCTAATCTAATCCACAGGTATCTGCCGGGCCACAACTACAGGTGGATTTAGAAAAAAAATTGCATGTCTAAAATCCATACCTTTGAGATGCATCAATTGAGCGAGGATCTTTCAATATAGAGATGTCAGGAAGGTTCTGATTGAAAGCCGTCGTAGCATTTTCATCATAAACACCCAAATAGAATTCTTGAACCATCTACAAGATGTTACAGCCCATATATCATCTATACTGGCATAGAAATACCAAGACGAAAAATGCATAAACAAGTGAAGTTTCTATACTGATATAATCGTCTGATCATTTCTTAATTTAATTAAAAGCTGTATAACGGTCAAGTTCAGACCACAAAATTTGACATAAAATATACTTCAAAAATATTCTCAAAGTAGACCAACAAGAATTGGATATTTTTCACAAATTACTGGGAATTTCAACATTGATAATAGACAGAAAGGAATAATATTATGAAATATCCAAAACCGAAAGAACTTTCTTAAAGCCAAATAAATCCTAATAGTCAAGAAACGAATTACCTTATTCTCCTCCAAATGAATTTGTCGCAACCACTTCTGATAACAGAACTCATATGACCACCATCCTTCTTGCTGCATTTATAATAAAAGAGCCCCAATATAGTCAAGTATCCACAATAACCCAACTTTTGAAGTTTGAACTAGCTATATAGGATAACTTGGCACATGTGACAGGGTGTGGAATAGGAGGGGAATTGGGATGGATCCTTACCCTAATAAAACACCGATCTTTAAGCACTTCAAGCAACTCGTCTGGTGTCTTTATTTTCATAGTTCTCTCTGTCTCCATTATCATACTGCTTGTGTTCTGTAGACTAACTAGCTTCGCACCCTTTGATTTCTCCACTTTAGGCAAAAAGCAAAGGAACTTTTCTCCATTTTTATTGGGCATAACCAGAGATTCCTGGTTATCGTCCTACAAAGTCAATAATCAACTATGTGTAAATGGTAGCAAAATTTGGAGAGAAAGGATACGGAAGAATTGTACTGATTGTAGCATGTTTAGTGAGCAAAAAATTAAGACTACAGAATAGAAGAAAGGAGAATCAAAGAATAGTTTCCTATCCTCCAGAAAAAACATGCACCTGGTATAACAAAAAAATGCATGTGCACAAACTAAATCTTGTAGACAGTTATTAGCCGCTGTTTACTCTAACATCAGTGATCCCACATACGGAAACAAATAAAGTACCTCAAAGCTATCCTATATCATGGATGCTATACAAAGTGTGTAGCTTTTTCTTCTAAAAGTTGCATGGTCAAAATTTATTAACCACTACAGTAAACACAAAAGGAAATGGCAATAGAAAGAAGTTCTTTTACTTTTTCCAAGTAATCCTATAAATTAGAAGACAAAAATAAGTTCTCCGCAAGCCCAAGGAGATGCTGCTACATGAGTAGATGCATCAAGTCACCATAGCACCAAACTACTTATGGATGAACAATGTACAACTATGATGCGACTCTAAATTGAAAAGAAGGCTTCGTTCATGTAAAGCCCTGATAATTTTATAGAGTAAAATTTATTTTCTTGATGCTATAAGTTATATTTTTTAAAGTTGAAGGACTAAAACGTAAAATATGTTTAAAATTCTTATATTTTGGGTTAATTAATAGATTTTGATAGAGCGGGTTTTATATATCCATTTTTAGCTTATTAGATAACCCGTAATTAATCATGCATATTAGGCTCGAGAAAAAGCGAAGCCCAAGTTTTTCAGGTCGAAGGATATTGACTTAAATTGTAATTTAGTTTAGTTAATTAATGAGTTTTAAATTAATAGCATAAATAAAATTTTGTGTTTTAAAAAACTTATGGACAACCACGTGTTGGAGCTCTTATCATATTGTTGAGATTTGTCATCATTTAATATTATTTAAATTCTTTTTATTTGACTTATGAATGTATGAAAAAGCCACATGCCCCCTCACTATTTGTTGAAGAAGATGTAGCATATTTGTCAACAAAATTTAGTTGCAACATACACTCCACTCAAGATTTTATTTCTCAAAAGTCTAATCAATTTCTTTGGGAGCACGACTTCCTATACATATTATATTAGAGGTCTTTTACCCACTTTAAACACCTTACAATTCTTATAATTACCCAACATATATACAAATATATTTTCACACCAGGCAAGCAAAAAGAATTAGGTTGGAACGTGATTTTAGTCTTGTATTTTAAAAGTTAATTTGATCTACCAAGGTAGGATAACAAGGTGCAGATGACTTTACCTCGTTTGAATTATTTTTCTGTGTTGTCGAATTATTATACTTATGAAAGTTAAAGATATGATACGATATGTATGATATGGACATCTGTACCAAAGACATGATATGTATTGAGCTCTTATCGGTCTCTAAAGATATGATAACGGTAAGATATTTTTGACGCATGATTTAAATATTTTTATTCGGGATTGCACCATAATTCGTATCCTATTGAGTATTCTCATGTACTCACCCTTTTTTCCCTGCTCCTCACATGTTAGAACGGGTCATTGGTTGGCAGGCGATGAAGTGCAGTTGTGGTGCCAGGATTTATGAGACTTAATAAATTAATCCGGTTTAACAAGACAATTTTTTACTATTTTTATCGTACGAATAATTCTTTTATGAATTTCGAACATGATTTTAATTGGCTATGCATTTTCGTATGTTGATTTGATGGTGACGTGTTAATTATTAAGTTTGCTTATTTATTGCCAATTGTGGTAAATATTACTTGTCTTTCAATGTTGACAGTTAAATGTTGAAAGCATCATGTATACATGCATTTACGTCTCAAAATAAATAAAAAATTGAGGGTTGTGTGAAGTTTACTAGCCATGAGAAATTTCCAGTTAATTAAATTTGGTTTTATCCTTCCATTTCTTCTATGATTTTGACGGAACAATGATTATGTTTCCTACTTTTAAATATTGTGTGCTCGTTAATCTTCATGCACTTACTATTCAATGAAGTAAATTAGTACTGAGTTTGAGTTGTATACCAGTTAGGCGATAAATAAATTAATTAAAGAATATGGGAAATTATTAATCAATTTTGTGTAAACTATTTCATACACAAATTCAACTTAATTAAATTATTGAGAAATTTTTTGGTAGTGACTTGAATATATAAAATTTGGGTCATTACAGTTCACGTGGCTTCTATACTAGTCACAACTTAGTAATTACTTAGATCTCTTATTCTGTTCACAAGAAAGCATCAAATAAGGCCAAAGTGTACTAGTTTTGCTCTCATTGCAACAGCAGATCAATGCCTTACCAGTGAATAAATTAGTCTACTAATGTCAAGAATCTCTTTCTTCACATACAATACCGTCCGCTTTTATATCCAAAAGTATAGATATCCAACAAAAAATAAATATATCCCCATGGTAAGAATAGGGCAGTTGCACTGAGCAAGAGAGCTACAGAGTTGATAAAGGTGATAGGAACGAGTTCAAAACCTGCATGCCGAAGCTAGGGATATTACGATATAATTGAGACTTCGTCCTTATTACATTGCAAGCGATACCTTAAATTCCTAAAATGCTCTTCTAGTCCTGAGCTTGGTAAAAAAAGCCATTAAAAATTGAAATCTTTTGGCCTTCTTGAGGGGAGTCATTTTTACATTGTAGGTCATTATGATTAGGGAAGCAGCATTCAGCAAGTAAACATGTCTGGACAAAGAACTGGGCAAAAAACAGGAAAGGAAACCCATATTTCTGAAAGAGCATTTTAATCTTATACAAGTTGGAAATAGGAGTCTTAAGAAAGAATTAAGGAGTTCTTTGGTGATCATAGGAAGTACCTAGAGAAAGCTATCATGTCACAGATATTTAACCCCCGTTTGGGCTCCATTAAAATTAGATTTTGGGGGAAAATGTGTTTTGGAATGGAGATTTTTTGGAGGAAGTGTGGTTAAAAAAATAAGAAANAGTCTTAAGAAAGAATTGAGGAGTTCTTTGGTGATCATAGGAAGTACCTAGAGAAAGCTATCATGTCACAGATATTTAACCCCCGTTTGGGCTCCATTAAAATTAGATTTTGGGGGAAAATGTGTTTTGGAATGGAGATTTTTTGGAGGAAGTGTGGTTAAAAAAATAAGAAATTTTTTTGAGTTTACATGTATTATTATTTTATGGGAGAATATGTGGTTGAAAATGAGTTTTGAAAAAATGGAGCCCAAATAGGGGTTTAATGATTTTGAGAACTTTGGGAGATGGAATGACAAAAACTGAAGCAATTAGTTTTATCCTTTCCTTGATCTCAATGGTCCCCGTTGTTCATAAAATTCGAAAGAGTCTAAACAGTGGGTAAATCATAAGATACATAGCTATCTGAAAGAATCTAGAACTGGACATGATTTTAGTGACAAATAGATGGGTCATTATTGATTTTCTAACTGGACACTACCATGGCATATGAGTTCACAAGTTACAAAGATTATAACCACTGAAACTTTATTAGCAGTATAAACTATGCCTTGCACATCTGGTGTTATTGGATGGGGTGGCATCTAGAAAAGTAGAATGCAAACTGATGTAGGTTACATAGATCAAAACTCATTGCAATCCTGCATTTAACTTGGAAGCATCGTCTATGTTTATAATGTATCTATTCCTACTGGCAAAATATGGTCAATGCAAGAATAAAAAAATTACTCAATTATGACTTACAGAAAAGAAGGGAGAGTCTTCCGAATGGAATTCAATATTGAATTTTGGTTCACGAGAGCCCCGGCCGAAGGTCCCACCTGTAAAGTCAGCATGACAGCATGAAAGGAAAAACCTAAAGGACAGTCCTTCAGTAACTTAAAAGGCAAAAAATCTTCTTATCAGAAGACCAGGTTTAAAGCAAAAACCAAATGAAAAATGGAGGACCTAAATAGAACATTACAAACAGACACATATATAATCCCCAAGTATTCCATTAAGATGATTCGAATAACAAAAATATCAAACTATTCGTGTTGTAACCAGAAAGCTAAATACTTTAGTTTACGGTAAATATGTATGATCAATCCCGATAATGTTGGTTTTGTCATCTCAGACATCATGCTTGTGATTCAAACTCCTCAATATCTACACGTAATTTTAGTTTTAAACACATGTAAACCAGTAAAATGAAGAACAAAATAAGACAGTGTTTATCCTACAATTAATAGAATCAACTAGTAATCTAGTATCATGCTACTCCTATGTTTGATTAATAGCTGCATCCTCCATTGAAGATATCTCGTTTTTGCTTCAACAAAAATAAAATAAAATAATACAAAATCAACGAAAATAATCGTCCGAAAACAGAAACTCACTCCAAAATGAATATAATTACTGTTTTAGGCTAAGAAAATCGAAGGTCAATTGAAATTCAAATCCTTGTCCCTTAATTCGTTTTCAATGAGAAATGATTTTCGAGAAGAAATTAAAATGTACCTGTATGAACGGGGATGATCTGCTCGGAGGAAACGACGTGGTAGAAGAGATTTGTGATTAAAATTAGGGCAAACCACCACGTTAATCTCATCTTCTTAATTATATATAACTTGAAAAAAATCGATTATCGTAACAGAGTATTAAGGATTTGTTGTCAAGTCTCAAAACTCAGCTTGTAAACTTTTGCTTCTCGTTGTGGAAGGAAATAATCGAGTGTGAAAAGGATGATGTTCTATACGTCACCCTACCAATTAAAACTCGACACGTCATCACATCAGCCTTTTTTCAAATAGACCGGTGGGCCAGTCACTATAAATGGTAATGGGCCTAGGCCCAACCTGGACTACTAGCTGAGAGTGTGAGAGTTGGGCAGCTTTACGAGCCGTGCCATCTCGGCTATGGGAGAGTTAGTTCGAACCGGCCCACGCACTTCGACACCGTTAAACACAGGGAATCGAATCAGGTCGAAAATGGTTAGAAAACGTTAGTTTTGAGCAGCTTTGATTAATTATTTGAGTAGGTATCAATAATCGAATATAAAAGTTTGAATGCCAAGCGTATTTCACTCTCCAAGTAAATTATCTTAGTACTCGAAATCAATTTCGAGTTAATGAGAAATTGATGTTGAAAATGAACACGAAAATGATTGAAAATTGAATTTATAATACGGTGTAGAATACTAGAATTTGTTTGCCCTAAATGTAACGTCTTTTTGAACATGTCCTTTTGAATGGTCATGTCTTTTCGCACTTAGCCCCTGTTTGGTGCACATTTTTGCTCCAAGAATGTATTTTTTTTGGTTGATATGATGGAAATATGTGGTTGAAAAAGAAGGAAAAGTTATTGATGTGATGTAAAATATTATTTTATTGAAAAATACGTGGTTGAAAATGAGTAGAAGAATGAGAATGAAAAAAATAATGTGGTTCAAACAGGGACTTAGAGTATATCTTCAAACACAACTTTTCACTTATTATATTTGGGCTCATATAGTTGCACGATTGGTCACTTTATTTTTCAATCACAGACATATATTAAGTGCTGCACTGTTTGCGTATATCGTAATACCCCATAAATTATTTTGCATTTATTAGAAGTCTAGTTTCGTAAAAGAGAGTTCAAACACTATTTGGTTTGCCATTTTTCGAGATTTGAAATGCTATTATCTCGTGAAGTGATCATCGTACATGGGAGGCAATTTTCATTCAACCACGAGCAACTATGCAGAGCAAACTCGTCTTAAGAAAAGTGAGTACAACTATTGCTTCCATCAAAATCTCATTTTCTTCACTTCCCTTTTCACATTTCTTAATTTTGGTAAGTTGAAATTCTATCCTATTTCTTTCTAAGGTATTCATGCGCGCATTAATGTTTAAAATAAATTATTTCATTCACAATATATCCAACAAAATCTACCGACAAATTGCTAATCTTTCATTATCTCCCTTTGATTTTTATTCAAAATATCAACAATAATATATCAAGATGCCAAGAATGAAATTTCGATAAATAATAAATATAAAAATTCGATAAAAATATTTGATCATCATTTTAAAGCAAGCTAACAAAATATTTCAACAAACACTGTCATTAAAGACCGGATGAGTTAATTAGTTAAAGTATGAGGATAATAATGTAACAACAAAAAGTTAAAAGACATAAAATACAAAATAAATGAAAATTAAAGACCTTCTTTGCAATTAAAAACCAAAACCCTAGTTAATTTTACTTTCCTTTTTTTATTTTTTTATTTTTCCTTGTTTAAAAAAATTAAGGGTAATTCCAACCAGATTTTCTCTCTGTTTCTCCTCAAGAACCCTGTAATTCTTCTTTGTATAACCTTTCTTTTCCTTTTTCTTCTATAGCTTTAGTTTTTTAGGAATTTTTTATTGGGACAATGGAGGTTAATAAATTGAGCTGCAATCTGAATGCTTCGAGGAAGCTAATGGAAGCTGCAATGATTCAGACCCTTCTAGCTGCTGCTCAATTGTCTATTGCTTGCTTTCTAATGCTGGTATATAAATTTTCCATGAATTATTCGTACATTTGTTTTTTTTTTTCAGAATTTTGTTTCTTAAATTGTGGGTTGTTGATTTTAATTTCTAGTTTTAAGCAACCGGGTTGCTGTTTATTTGGTTGCTTATATGAGCTAAGGGTTTTGTAATTAGGGTTTTTCTTGCCCCCTTTCCTGTTCCATCATTCTTCATTTAACAATGAGTGAAATTTAAGTTTATCACTGAATGGTGCTTGAATCTTGGAATTTTCTTTCTTTTCTGTATGGATTTTAGTGTTATTGAATGTGTAGAGATGTCGTTGTGTCGAGACTTCCCTGAATTAACTACAGATTAGAGTTTATTGAGACTCCCCTAAACCCTAAATCCAAAAAATGGAACTCTAAAATGATTGTCTAGTTTTTACTGTAATTAATTTTTTCCTTTGTTTGCTAAGCTGCTTAACTTTCAAACGGGTTTCATCGATTTTTTTGGTTAATACAAATATTTTTGGACCTTGTTACTTTTAATTGAAAATAGGAAATAATTGAATTCCTGGAAAAATAAATTTATATCGTTAACGCTGATGTATTTGCTTCCATAATCACAGAAGCATACGGATTCTGTTTACAGTTTCACCAAGTTTTATGGGAGCTCAATCTTCATCGCTACTACCTGTTCAATGTGAACTGTCCATGTTTATGTTGCTTCACCTTTTTGTTTCATGCTATTGACCATATATAATTCAGATTTGGGACTTTATAAAATGATTATTAGCTAGCAATGGTGAAAACAAAAGTATGAGCAATAGGAATAAATGCTTCCATGGAGATGCATTTGAAATTAAAAGATTTTTATGATGATGTTGTGGAATTTTGTATTGATAATTCAGTTGTTTGTTCCTTTACTTGTGCTTTGTACCATGGAAATCAGTTATGTTGATTTTGGTCCTTTGGAATCTATCTTTTGACCTATTGCTAATGATCTACTTCTCGTCCTGTGTGATTTGTTTAATTCAGTGGCATTCTGTTTCTTCCCCTGTTAAGAGACAAGTTTTCATGATACGAGCTTAGTTTGAAGACAGTATATACTTGCAGTGGATTTATGTCGGCACTGCGTTGCAGGTTTTGACCTTCTATTGAGGAGTTACATGTCAAAATGTGCCTGCTTTTATTCTGATGTTGTCCTTCTGTGAATTTGAACTTCGGTCATGCTTTATATTTATCAGCTGATGACTCATTAAGATCTGCTTCACGTGAATTTGTCATACACTGAACCTTTATTTGCTATACGAAGTTTCCAACTATGTGATTCTTGGTTCATACTGTTTGTGGCATCACCGCTTATTTAATCATATGTGCTGTGGACAAATTTTTTCGCACATAATGCAATTTTGATTTCACGCTTTACATTGATTCATTTATCACTCTTATCACATCAGATTTGAGTCCAGTAAATGGCATAATTGTAGGATTGATTATGATGCATAGGCTTCATTTAAGTTTCCTTAACAATCGACACTATGTTCACAGATGGAATCTCTGCTGCGCGACGTTGATGGGCTGCCAAACTTGGCTGAAAAAAGGTATTTATAGTTTCTCTCTGTGCTACAACGTGCACGAGGAAATTGTGAAATAGGTGAGATTGACGACATGTGCAGGTTTCCCATGGAAGAACTTCATAGAGTGGAAAAGCCTGGGCTAGAGAACAAAGATGGAAGTGATACAGAGGATGATGATGAAGATGACAATGACATTGATAATCAGGATGATGATGACAGCGCTGGAGATGAGGACTCATCTGGTGAAGAAGGAGGAGATGATGACAACAACAATGATGAAGCGGATCCTGAGGCTAATGGCAATGAAGGTAGTAATGATGAGGACGAAGATGATGAAGACGGAGATGATGACGAGGATGGGGAGGATGATGAGGAAGAAGACGAGGATGATGAGGATGAGGATCAACCACCAGCTAAGAAGAGGAAATGATGTAGCTATGACTATTCTTCTTATTTCTTTCTAGCAGATGTAATAGGTGGAGGGAGGTGTAGTTGGCCACCCGATTCTTGAACTGCTTTTTTTCATTTGACAGATTTATATGGTTCCCTTTTGTGCAATGAATGTGGATTCTTAATTTTATCAACACTCTGTATGGTTTTCATGTGAGATTTGAGCTTAATATAGGATGGTGGCCGTCTTACTTGAAGTAATTTCATATTGCAGTGACGATGGCCTTTTTCTCCAATTTCCTTTCTCCAATTTTAGGACACTCCATGTTTTTCTAATTCAACTAAACTTACTAGCATCTCTGGCTCTTAACAAAGGAAATAATTTGGACATGGATAACTATTCTTGGGATCAATCCTTGCAAGAGGTTAACATCTCTGTTCCCGTTCCTGTTCCTCCTAGAACAAAGTCGAGGTTCATTCATGGGAAATTAAAAAAAGAATTATCTAAAAGTTTGGCTTAAAGGGCAATTTCCTGTCATCGATGTAAGTGGTTTGCACCTTTCCCTGGTTCATGATTATCCTGCCGTGCTTTTATTATATTGTATATATAAAGATCTAACAACTGATGTTTTATGTTTTGCAGTGGGAACTTTTTCAGCTTGCGAAGGTCGATGGAGCTTCGATAGGTCTTATTGCATCCAATAATCGATACAACTTTCTGTACTACGAATGTACCTCATCAATGTAGCCATTTAATGTTATGATACCTTAATAGATATATATTTGTTTGTTGTTTTTGGAAGTGATGAAATGAATGAAACCTATTTCTCAACTTCATGTAGAGGATCAGAAATCCTTCTCTTATAGCAAAATCAGATGGAATGGCCGTTTTACGCGGTTTTAGTTTGATTTTTAAACACTTCGGGCTCGTTGTTCTTGTAGACGAAATATAGAGATCGATTCATAAGTTTTCTTGTGCATGTTGCTTTTCTGAACCAGAATTTTCACAACTATTGCGGGAAAAATGTTGAAGGGACAAAATGTACGTAATAAAAATTTCAAATATTGTGGGGGGCGATTGCCACCCAGCCGAGCCCCCTATGGCTTTGCCACTGCTAACATGAGTATAGTGACTAAGGCGATAAGAAATTGAAAGTTTTGTGTAAATTTAAATGACCAAAATTAGGTATACCTATAACTTCAATGACCAAACAGTTTTTTATCTTACGAGGAGAATGGTAAAGTTAAATTTTTAGTCCTTTTCAAACTTTAAAAAATAAAAAAATATTGAGATAAAGTAAATTATTTTTGTAGGAGACTATAAACAACTTCACTAAAGTTAAAACTTGCTAATTCTTCCAACTTTTATTTCACTGTCAGTGAGATTAAATAGATTATCTTTTAACCTCTAATTATCAATAAAAATACGTATTATATGAAATGATACCAGAGTCATACAAATTCGAACGAGTTATCATCTTATGGGACATATTTTATAACTGAATACGATTACTATTGGACGATGGCTAGTTCTATCTATTTATAATTTACACTGTTTATAAATACTTTCCAAAAATATTTGATCTACTAATATGACAATTTGGTGGGATTGATGTGCAACGTCTTGCCTACAAGCTTATTTTGAATTGTCGGTAGACATGTCCATGTGGCCAAAAGGTCTACATCTCGTTCTCAATTCGACCCATTTTAGGTCACGTGCTAGCCTTATTTGGCTCTAGTAAGACTGAGGTCAGGTCGAACTTTTACTATACGGGTAACTAGATCATCTAGCGGTCCGAAATCCGAACACATTGCCACCTCTAACTTTATAACCAACCAAATAGCGTGACATAAAGAAAGCATTTTTTATTTTTAAGATACACGCATTGGCCATAACTGGTAGATCCCACAGTCGAAATCCAACAGTACACTATTCTGCTATCTTTTACAAATTTTCTTTAGCAGAGCACATCTAAAATGAGCCGCCTCCAAGAAACAAACTTGACATTATTATTTATTATTCAGGATTGCTTTCCAAAATCCAACACATCAAATCTTGATTCCATTTCCCCGCGTCTTTGTCAATGTTTGTTTTTAATAAATGGTGATGTTGTAACTAATATTATTATCTCAAATAAGCCGTTTGTAACTCATTAAACGTCCTTTTATCTTTGTCTTTTTACCATTCTTTAATCCAAATATGTAAATTTGTATCTTAAATGATTCTGGGCATGTATTAAAATAGAGATCTTGAGTATTACTGCAAGTATTTGAGATGGGTTCTTTGGTATTTCACATGGGGATGGGGTGGTGGTGGTGGTGTTATGTGGTTAGTTTGTTGTGTTGCAGCTTCATTTTTGTGTTTGCAGAGGATTTGAAGGATGCTAATGTAAGTGTAAATAATTCTGTTTTTATTGATGGGAAGAGTCCCATTGGGAAGACAGACAGTGATTTTATATGTGCCACAATAGACTGGTGGCCGCCTGAGAAGTGTGATTATGGAACTTGTAGCTGGGACCATTCTTCTATGCTTAATTTGGTATATTTCTCTCATACATTTGCTTTCTTCTTCTATGTTTTATGCCTGCAAGTATGAATGGTATGGAAATGTTGGCTTAGAGATGGCAACACTCCCCTTCACGTCAAAGCCTTGCACGTGCACAATTTCATTGAGTGGGTGATGGCGAGAGAAAAACCCTGACCTTTGCATACTATGTTGAACAACTTGATCTAAAAGTTAGACAAGGTCAAGTGTATATCGTTTAAATCTTGTTTTTGATAGATTTATACTGATTTTCTTGACTAAGTCGTGAATGTCTTCAGGATTTCAGTTTAGTTCTTGGGAGATACTCTTTTTTCATTCTTGGTGGTTACTAATTCATTCTAATGCTTATGGTCGTTTTCGCCTGTACAATGGATTTAAATTCCATGACTTGGGGGATTTCTCTAACATACTAAATACTCGTCATTTCATGTTGATGATTCCTTTTTTGAATGTTGGATTTGTTAACATCAATTTAATAAAATAGATACTTCATGAAATTTGTTTGATCTTTCTTGTGTCCAGGATCTTAACAATATTATTTTCCTAAATGCAATAAAAGGTAAGGATTGTATCACACATTTCTACATAAAAAGTAGCAGTTTCAACTTTATGCACTGTTCAATTCAAATCAGGCCTGCATAAGTTTTTTTTTTTTTTTTCAATAACTGTGTAGCCTTTTCACCGCTAAAGATCAGATTGGGTGGCACTTTGCAAGATAAAGTCATCTATCAAACTGAAGATCACTTGCAACCCTGTATTCCATTTGCTCAAAACATGTCTGAGTTGTTTAATTTCACCGAGGGATGCCTTCCCTTGTCCAGATGGGATGAACTGAATTCCTTCTTTAATAAATCTGGGTAAAAGCTTATCTTTTTCTAAATTTGGACATGCAAATAGATGATGCAGACTTTGGAACTTAATTTTCTTGTGTGAATTCAATTCAGGGCTTTAGTTGTTTTTGGACTAAATGCACTCAATGGAAGATCCATACGGTCGGATAATTCTACTGTGGGAGCTTGGAGTTCCACCAATGCTGCTTCTCTTATTCGTTACACTGTCAAAAAGGGCTATAACATTTATGGTTGGGAACTTGGTAAGAATTCTTCTGTTCTAATGTCAATGCAGACTGCTTCTTTCGCGCATGTCACCACTTATGGAAAATTGTACGAAAACAACGAAAAACATTTCAATTTGACCGTTTAAGTCACTGCGAAGTAGCATAATTGTCAGATGCTAAAAAAACTGTTGATCGCCATTTTCTTTCCAGGGAATGAGTTGAGTGGAAATGGAGTCGGGGTACATGTTGCAGCAGATCAATATGCATCGGACACGATTGTATTGCACGACCTAATACAAGACATTTACAAAGGAGTTGATGTCAAACCGAGAATCATAGCACCAGGAGGATTCTATGAACCAAACTGGTTCAAACGATACGTAGGTAAAACAGTGGGATCAGTAAATGTGATCACTCATCACATATATAATCTTGGTGCAGGTATTTCAACTAGCAAACTAGGATGAACTGATTTTAGTCACCAGGTGATTGATTATACAAGAACATAAATTTTGTTTCATTATTTGTAGGAGTCGATGAGCACCTTATCGAAAAGATTCTTGATCCATCTTATCTTGATGGTGAGGCTGATGTATTTAGGGGGCTCAAGAACATCCTCAGGAGTTCTGAAACTTCAGCAGTTGCATGGGTTGGTGAGTCGGGAGGGGCTTACAACAGTGGCCGCAATCATGTTACAAATGCATTTGTGTTCAGTTTCTGGTAATCCCAATGCTATCTTCACCGCGCAACTTTTCCGAGTTTTCAGTTCTCATACCTCAAGGATATTCTCTGTTGGCACTAAATTACAGGTATCTGGATCAACTCGGGATGTCATCAGCTTTTGATACAAAAACATATTGCAGACAAACTTTAATTGGTGGCAACTATGGTTTACTTAGTACCACGACTTTTGTTCCAAATCCAGACTACTACAGGTTCATTGAAATTCAATTGTTTATTAGTTGCATTTTCATTTTACCTTGATTCTCTCTTTGTACAGCACATAATACTACTTTTCTTATTGTAGTGCTCTTCTTTGGCACCGATTAATGGGGAGGTCTGTTCTGTCGACAATTTTTTCTGGGACAAAGAAGATCCGTGCTTATGCTCATTGCGCAAAGCAATCTGTAAGTTAATCGAACCTATTCATTAAATAAAAAATTGTCTTTCTTTATATAAATGTGAAAGAAATATTCGAGGTGACCTATTCGGGACTTTTATCTCGCAGCAAGGTATCACTTTATTGCTGATAAATCTAGATGGAAACAATACTGTAGAGGCAAAAATCGACTTCAATGGAACTCTGGTGGACCGGCATAAACATAGACATCATAGACAAGTGATTAAGATGCATCAGGCAAATGAAGCTCGTGGCACAAGAGAGGAATACCACCTGACTGCTATGGATGGAAACATACAGAGCCAGACTATGCTGCTGAATGGGAAGGCATTAACCACAGATTCATCCGGGGCTATACCTCCTTTGAAACCTATTACAGTAACTTCTTCTGAACCTGTAAGAGTTGCTTCTTTCTCTATTGTATTTGTTCATATGCCGTATGTAGCTCTCCCCTCTTGCAAGTAGGTGGGAGAAAAGAGCACTTTAGGTGGTTCTGTGTATTTTCTTTTTCACCCCATTTTGGTGGTTGATCAAATAAGATTCAGCTCACACATTTTTATGAAGATCACATGTACAAAAGAATGGATATCCGTTTCTAGAGGGTGACTTGATCACAGTTTTAAAGATCACTACAAAAAAAATACATAAATCTCCTTTAGCTACCTTAGGGATTAATGGATGGCCTTTGTTTAATCATACATAGAAAAGTTACAGAGTAGAGGATCACGCTAACATTTTTAGATTACAACAGAAAATTGCGTGATCCAAGGAAACAACAGACTGATCATCCTTGTATATAGGATGCCTCCTCTTCAGGCAGGTGGTCGACTCTCTTGGTGTAGGCACGATGCCTTCTTTCACGGACATATACTACCCAAAAGATCAAGGAAAACATTAGAGCAGTAGAGGAAGTAATGAAACCAACATACACCCATTTCGTATATTTCCTCAAACCGGGACAATTGTTTTCACTAATATCTGTAAATGTCTCTGTAAGAAAACCGGAGTCTATCAACTCCACAACAAATGGCATCCCTGTATACAAACCATAGCTTACATTTACTGAGCTTGTCAGTTGTGTATAACGGTCTGGGGTCAGTCTTCCAGTCGTGATACATATATCGGATGAGGAAACCTCACAAATATACTTCTTCCATACCTGCGATGCATTGGTGAAGTCTACTTCGCCAGGTTCACATTTCCGATCTGTAAAATCAGGATTATACGGATTGCAGTAAGTAGGCATCAACATTCCCGATTGGTTAAAATATAAAGGTTTGGCCTCAGGTGGAAGGTTGTTCGCATTGGAGACATTCGATATGGCGTAGTTAACGACACTGAGGAGTGAGAAGGTGACTCCTTTGGTAACTTTGGAAATGTCTTGAGCAGTAGCGTTATCTACTCTAGGAATGATCTCCTCCAACGCAGAATTTGCATTCGGGTTTTGACGCCACTCATCCATCGATACACATGTATCTGCAACCACACTGCCAAATAAAAACAACCAAAATCACCTCGAGCCCGAATTTAAATGAAATTTCCCTTCTTCGTAAACCTTCAAACGACCCTGTGCCCCGGTTGTAAACAGACATCCCTAAGACTAGTGCACGTAAGAAAGTAAAATAGTAAGACTAGCAATGCAGGAGAGGACTAGTTGACTTCTATTTGGCCTAGACGATATCGAGATTGGCTTAGGATCCATTTGGTATGACTTTTGAAAAGTTAAAAGCTGCTTATGGATCTCTGGAAATGCTTTGTCTGATTAAAAGAGCTCTTAGAGGAAGCAGCCCAAGGTGACTTCCTCGTGAAGTTCTTTTACCAGAAGCTGAAGCTATACCAAACAGGTCCTTAGTTCCTTTCTAGGGGTGAGAAAGGGAAACAGAACTAAATGTTGATGAACTTACTTATGAACAAGGAGAAACATGCCACTAATTACGAATGTTCCAGCCACCAGAATCCATCCTACGATCACTAAGCTGCAGGTAATCAAGAATATTACATTATACTAGAAAATATTTATGTATGTATGTGCGACTGCTAGCAAAAACAACAATGTTATGCTGCATACATACCAGTAGACAACCCACTTCTTTCCAAGAATGGAGAACACTGCACGATCAACAATTGTGACGAATCAATTAATCCCTTTATGCTTAACACGACGATATATATGAACAATAATTTGTAAGAGAAAAAATGGTTTATGCTGAAGTCTACAACAAACAGAAACTTACAGAATCCCAGAAATGCCAAAACAAGAACTGCTGCAGCAACATATATAACAGTGAGCCTCCTGCCAACGGATCGAAAAAGTTGCGGAATAAGTATGTGTGTCCGACCTTTAGGTCGATTTTGATTATGTAGTTAAGTATGTGTAGGTCATTACAAGGGGTCGAGAAAATTGCGTATGTCATGTGAGTTCTTTCCTGTAACATTGTGAAAAGTATCAGCAAGCTGATTGATCGTTATCCCCATGGTATCAATTTCACCTTTGGTTTCATCTGGTAATGTAATCTGCCCCACACCAACACCCTTCGCCGCCTCCAGATTACCAAGTAAGTTCTGTAGATTTACAACCACTGTGTTGGCCTGATGCAGAATGTAGCTCAGTATGTTCACTATACTATTCTGGAATTTGGCTTGCCCCGCATACAAAAAACCTATTCCGGTTCTGTAAATAGAGATATGAATTAGACGTATATAAACTGATTAATGATCTAACAAGCTTACACATATGCTGATATGCAGCAAAGAATGGTTTAAGACTAAGTTAATACATTGTCGCGGTGGTGAAGAGGAGGAGGAGAATAAGAGAGACGGCATAGGCTGCACGAGAATAGCCATAAGGCTTACGCCTGCAACAGCAATGGCGAAAACAGCGACACAACATGAACACTCCAAAGAAAACAAGCCAGATAACAGCAACGATAATCGGCCCAACAGCTGAATAAGCTACTGACTGCAACAATAACAGACACTAATAAACAACATTATTGAGAAAATTCACTAGTCATATCTTTAATCCGAGAAATTATTCAAACCATCATACTGAATCAAACTTCGCTAGCTAAAGGTTTGCCTCATGGGTTTATAAACACTCGATGCACCATACGCCCTTGCAAGTCCGTTTTATGGGTTATTTCTATCCAGAGTGGTTGTTACAATTCTTATCAGTACAAACACCCCTTCTTGGGGTACCCTCATTGTGGACGGGGTGACCTTTGAAGGGCTACTTTCACTAAAAGACTGGTTCTACGTAATCACTCAACTGGGAAAAAGGCCGCAGTGGACATCGATTTCAAAGAGGGATCGTTCACGAGAGACTTCTATGCCACCCGGGAATAACGGCTCTGGTATAAAAGAAAGCAGAATGTTTGCCTTGTGGGTTCATAAGCATTTTAGGCACCCTCCCATCACAAGCTGGTTTTAAGGGTAAGTTCTACCCGAAGTGGTACTGTTACAATGTACGAGAGATAAAAAGGCAAACGTGCCATGAAGAAATTGATGTGATTTTGATAATTACTTACATAAAGGTAATGGGAATTGGTTATATTCCAACCCCCCGTGTAGTATTCCATGTTGTTAGAAGGGTCCTTTCTATATGTTCTCTTTGCTGCCAATATCATATCTGTAGAATTGGTAGAGGTTTCAACCACAATCCTCCTCGTATTCCATTCGACAACCTCATCATATTCTAGCATCAAAAACAACACATTAACATAAATTATTACAATTAATTTGTCCATGCATGCATATGACAAATTAAATGGTTTGTGATATTTTTTCGTATGTACGTACCTGGGAGATGTGAACGGTGGAGGCCGTCGAGATGAGAATCTCCATAAGACGACGAAAATAGGGTGGCGAGTATGAAAAAAGAGAGAAAATATATGAAATGCGTTGATGGGTTTGATCCGATACAAAACATGATGCCGTTGCACTTGTTGTTTTTACCTACCCATCTGTGTCGATTTCGGGTATGTATTGTTAAAGTAAAAAAGGAGGGAGAGAGAGAGAGATGATAATATTGTTCGTGTCAAGGGGTTTGGTATGGAGATTGTGCAATGTTTCTATGGAGGTGAAATATTCAAGGGTAAAGGCTACTATTATTAGCTCTTTAAGCATTAATCTTACACGATTGAGTTCCTCCTCAAAATTGTGTAGTGGAAAATAAAATTTAAATAAATAAATAAATTTATTCTTTAACCAATAAATTACACTTTGGACAATGTGATTCAAAATAATTAGAACAAAAAAAGACCATTACTTCATTCTTATTATCACTTGTGAGTTGTGACTTATTTATGAAAATTTTGTATGTATTGTAATTTTGGTAGATTCAACCTAAAACGAAGTATAAATTCAAAAGACGGGCATACAACTTTATTTCTACCAATTGATTGAAAAGAAAGAATTTAAAACTTTACGAATCTAAAAGATTGAGAATCGAAGATACAAAAATTCTACTATATATTTTATGAGCTTGTTTGGAAGAGATTAAAATCGGATTAAAATTGAAAAACTAGCCGTTATTGTTGACTTTTATTAGACGAGTGAGATCCAATAATGACTATATTTTCAATTTTAATTGGATTAAAATCTCTCCCAAACAAGCTCTAAATATTCTTATCATACTTATCGTCATTGTTGTTCCCATATTAAGCTAATTCAGAAACTATTCTCTTTGGATTCTACAACAAAAGATAGCCTCTTGAAGCATGTCTATTCTGAGAAGTCGATGAATTTTGCTAAAAGCATAGTTATCAAACTCGACCTTGACCTTAACCACCAAGGTACTAGGTCATCACATCACCGGTGAACCTTTAGTTACTGCTTGAAAATTATTTTCAAAAAAGACAACTAAAATTTTTAAGCTACTTCTAACTAATTATTTTGTCTATAAAGTACTAACATTTTAAACTTATTTGTTACTATAATGTTTACTTTTTATCTCATAATTTTTAGAATTTTTAGAATTTCCGAATTTCATAAAAAATTCGGTGCGTTAAAAATCCATAAAATAATTAATTCATATTTAAAAAGTTCATAATTTTTTTTTCCAAATTTTTTACTTTATTATTCCCTTTATACACGTGTTCAACTATAACTTTTTCAAAAATAATTAAAGCCAATAGTGATGATTTACTAGATTTATATTTTTTTGAATACATTCAAGAGGCTACTTTAAAAAAATAATATGACTATGGCAGACCAAAAATTAATTGTAAATTTGGATTCTTCGCGCTAGCTTGGCATGACCGCATCAAGTCTACCTGCTACCTGCTTTATAAGCATTTGAAACTCGACAGAATGCATTGATCATCTACTTTCATTCAGTAACTTAAGAACACTAAAAAGAGAAAATCCTCAAACATACAAAAACAGACTTGGAATGTTATTTTCGGCTATCTGCGACCCCCTCGAAAAAATTCACGACTCGGTAATGGACACCTACTCTACTACAGCATCTGTTGGTGCAGATCAGCAGCTTGTTGAGCTAATTCTACCACCATAGCCTCGTCGAAGAATTTGTTAATACTTACGTCTTCAGACATTCCCTGAGAAAAAACCAATTCAAAAACACAGAAGTTAGTGATGACCAAAAAATGTGTTCGCTCGAACCATTGGAGCCCTCCAGCTGGGATCATGCTCGAAATTTAGCACTCTTAAACCTAAAAATCAAAAATCAAACTGCCTAATACTCTTCCACAGAAAGTTAGAATGGGAAATGCCTCTAAAGGTCAAAAAGAATCGACCCAAATGATTACCGGAATTATGATCATTTACTATGCAAAACGGCACAAAAGCACAAACACGTAATAAACAGACCAACCAATTGGGTCTTAAAGAAGTCACATTTAGCATCACATGCATCTACTCCAATACAAATGACACCATGGAAGAATATTACAACCCAACATAGAAGAGTCGTAATGCTCTTTCCCGTGTACCATGGGTTCCGCAATTAGAGACGAACACAAATAAGAAGCCAATAATGTGGACAGCAAAAAAATTATCTTAACATTATGAGTAGAGTGATTATACCTTACGACGCCTTGTCTTGACCATAAATTCCCGAGCTAAATGTTGGATTGGTGCTGGCTCCAATGGTCGTAATACAATGCTCTTATCGAGGGGATCTCCAGGGACAATTGCCCAGTGATCAAATACAGAAAGACAAAATGCCTGGCCCTGGGTATGATACCTCAGGTCTGTCTCAAAACCAAATGATTCAATGACTGGTAAAAAGGCCTGAGGTTCACGCATAAAAAGAGATATCATTAAATAATTTATGAAGCAACACATTCAAGCAAATATATAGTGGAAAAAAACATTGTATGAACTGAATTAGGGCAATCAAACCTTAACAATGTATGCCGGGGTCCCTGGTTGTGGAACATCTGCAGTGACATGCCCACGCCTGCGTGATAAGACTGTGTATATGGCAGAGACACAGTCTATTGGTGTTTGAATCTGAAATATCAAATCATCATGTCAGTCCAAATGTAACTTAAACTTGATGGAGAAAGCACTAGTACTGTGCTGTTGCAAATTTTAACCTCAACACCTCTCACAATACAGGATGTTAAGTTTTAGATTTGACATAGCAATCAATTGCGGAGAAACATCAATTATTGAAAGAAATATAAAGGTGGAACCATCATTACGTGCAATAAAAAAAAATTAGTTAAACCAAAAATTGCATGGTAAATGCAATATAACCTTGAATAGTTTCTAGATGAAGCATACCAAACATTAGTAATGTGGAAAATGATTACCTCAACATAGTACACTGGTTCCATCAGCCGAGGAGTTGCCATGAGAAAAGCTGAATAAGCCACACGTCGGGCTGTTGGAATGATCTGACCAGTTCCACGATTCAATGGCTCGGGTGCAATCTTTGCATCGACTATTTTGAACTTTACATTTCTAATTGGCTCATCACAGAGAGGTCCTTCTCGAGCTCCCCACTGGAATCTGTCCACAGTATATTACTCAGTACTAGAGGCAGGAATCAATCGTGAAGTGAACCAGAATTCTTAGATTACATTACCCCTGAACAATTGAATCTTTGACGGCATTCAGCAAGCTCTTGTCAACTTCGCTTGAGAGCGTGTCATCTAATAGAATATTAGGTCCCTAAAAATATACAAGTGTCAATATTGAACAGAAAGATTAATCTTGACGTGTAATCAAATATCTTAAATGAGGGGAAAACAAAGGAATTGAAGCCATTCATACTAAAGATGCTTGATGAAGACTAAAACCTTAAATAACAATATAGCTAGAGCCAGCAATCACATCACCTGCTTATCGGGCCCAAAAGCCCAAATGGACCTCGCAGCAAGCAGATCCCAGTCATATTTTGTCTGGAAAAAGTCCCCAAGTTTTTTCCGAGGCCAGTCAATGCTTACAACACCATTCTCAATGTCTTCAGCAAGTCCTCTCTCCAGTGGCTCAGCAATCTAGTTATTCACATTGAAAAAATCCAAATTAAACAGTACATTCTCACTGTTACTAGATCAACGGTACATCATACGACTTTCTTACCATGGTAATCTTATTCTTCTTGTTAGGCGTTTCAGCAAAACATTTCATAGAAGAGGACTCAACAACCGTTTCACAGAATGACACAACGGGATCTGCAACCTACATTGATCAATATAAAAGTGCAAAGCAAAGGGAAGCATTTAGAAGAGATTAAAATGAGAAAGCAAATGTCCAGTTTAAAATACACAAAACAAACTTTTTTTGGGAAAAAAAAAAATCAAATTGTGTCTATGTTCACTTTAAATTGCGATGCAAATAATAAAAACTCAAATACCTTTACTTCTACTTCTGAGTAAAGCTCCCTAAGATCCTTCATTATGGAATCCAGGTACAGTTCTCCAGTACCTAAAATGGTATGTTCTCCCGATTCTTCAACCTTTGTAATTGCTAAAGGATAGCTCTTACTGATCTTCCTAAGACCCTCCACCATTTTTGGCAATTCACTTGGATTTAAAGGCTCAGTAGCTGTTTTCACCACAGGGAGAGTGTTGAATTGAAGTGGTCGGAATATGTACACATCCTCATCATACTCCATATTACAAAGTGTAGCTGTTTTCATAATTGAAGCATCTACACCTTCAATGAGAACCCAAGAACCAGGAGGGGCCCTGCTTACAGGTATTCTATAACGAGCTTGATAAACCCATAGTTTTGTAACTTCTTTCATGGTCATGTCCTCCTCATCATCTGGAGAATAGCCTTCTCCCAACACCCTTACTGTCTGACCGGTCATTATTTCACCACTGTAGACCCTACCAAAAGCATCAAAAACACTGCAGTCAGATTTAGGATACAGTTTGGTCACGTTAACCATTAGAGGACCAGAAGGATCACAATCTTCCATAGCCTGGTAAATTGTGGAATCCTTAGACCCAGAATATATATGCTCAATCTTCCGCGCTGCTGCTTCTTTGGCAGATGGAATGTGTTGAACTAGCATGTCGGTAAAACCTGTGGCAGTCCCAAAAACTGAACTACATGCCAACCTAAGCAGAGGCCTAACATTTAACCGATAAGCTGCATTGCTGAGAGTCACTCCAAGTTCTGAAAGAGTAGCCTCCACACTCTTCTTATGTTCTCCAATCACTTGGCTGTAGATTTTATAAAGAGGTTCGAGCACAAACTGGACAAAAGATCTTTCCACTCCATTTGCAGGTTGTTTCTTCTTGAAACTTCTGGTATCAGGGTCAAAGTAATAATCACCCCAAAGACGAGAAGCAAACTTATTAGCATCAAAAGGAATGCCATGGAGTTTGACATATAGTTTAGCAAATGACTGCAGTGTGAAAGACCATCCTGCACTGGCACTCGCAAAACAAACATTTCCAAGAGCTGGATCAACAACTTGGACATTTCCAGCAGTTGAAGAGACAGCAGTTATGTGGTTATTGATAACTTCAATAGTGTGCCTTATCTTATGGTAAGCATCCTTTGGGGGCAATTTCAGTTCAGTTATCAACCTGTCAACCTGTTTACAAAATATTAAATGAGTACACATTAAAGAGACTCACAAGATCCCCGAATGCAATTATTTTCACATGGAAAATTCTGTGAGCTTCAAAAAGATTAGGTGAATTAAAAAATTACCTTGTTTATCACAACAACTATTGGAAGGCGCTCTTGAATTGCATGGCGAATAGCCCTCTCTGTGTTTACCTGTGGAAGCAGAATATATATTAACATCAACCAACCACCTATATTTGTCATGCAACAACTACAGGTGGCACTTGGAAAGCATTGGCAAACTGTACAAAAATAATTGATGAGTGAAACATCAAACAGACGTAGCATATCAGGTAATAGGCACTGTGGAATGCCTGACACAAAAGCACACGGATATTCAAAAAGACATTCATATACAATACCCCTAATTTGGGCCAACTTAGATTGTCCAATCTATATTTAGTTGGTCAAGATACTTGGAATGAAACCAGCCTTCAAGAGGGACAAGATGGTTTGGACAGAGTTTTCACAGTTTTACCCCCCAACAATGGAGCAGAAATATGTCAAGGTAACATCTTGTTATCAATTTGGATCCAAAAAGGTAAAGGTTAGCTATAACATTCAGATATCATACTCTATAACATGCCCCTGTAAACAAATTGTTGTGATAGTTCACAAAAAGTTATCAACGCCATAATGGTTGAGACGGGTGAAATTTATAAACAATAAGAGGGTAATTGCTTGGAAGGACCAAAGATATGAGAGGATATGGACAGAAGTCTTCTTTCAAAAAAATTCTCAAAATAAAACTTCTTCAACAACTTATAACACAAAATAGCCCTAGAATATTTTTTCATCTTTCATTTTCGACTTTGTGTTCTATCTTTTTGCATCAACTGAGATGATTTTAGAGGGTAGTGAAACAAGGAAATGGTTTTATTAGAGTTTTGATGTGTATTTGAAGATATAGCAAAATGACAAGAGAAAGAGACCGAAAGGAAGAAGAATAAAATATATAGTTGCACACCACGATTCTTGTCAACTCGACCTGGTTGAGTAGGCATTTTCTAAAAGGGTGATATACTTGTAATTGTACACTTCATTAAGAAAAAGGCCCTTTGGCAAAAATTTCAAAGTAATGCCAGAAGAAGTGTTGTTTTTAAAAAAGATTTGCTAACAGAATAGCAGCCACAGGTAGTAAAATACAATTTACTGTAAGATAAGGCTAATAGAACACGTGATTTGACACGACGACGACAAACGAAATGTGCTAAACAAGAAGACTTTGTAGTAGCATCCTGTTGTTCTCACAACATAAAAACCGAGGTTAAAATACTCCCTTTGCAAGAAATTGTAAACTATAACAGTGTTATGAACAACATAATAGTTGAGATGGCTGCAAAAGCAAAAATGGAAGATGGCACAATTCAATTGACTACAACATACAGCTAATAGAGTACATGATTCGACACAAGACTACAGATAATCATGCAAAATAAGAATTCATAGTAATAGCATTTCCACAAGTAGGCACAGTTCTCACAACACAAAAACCAAGACATACAGATAAATAAACTGAATTAAATCTTACCATCACTCCTGCAGCAGCATCCACAATTAACACTGCACCATCAGCAAGCCTAAGAGCAGCAGTCATTTCATCTGAAAAGTTAACATGACCAGGAGTATCCATGATGTTGCAAAGGTAAGATTTTGAACAACTATCCTCAAGAACGAGCGACATAGGAACTGCCTTAATAGATATCTTCCTCTCCTGCTCATCTATCCTTGTATCTGTGTACCGCATATGCTTCTCACTATCCTGATCAAAGGTCGAAACATGATGTGTCTGCTCCACCAACATGTCCATAAACAGTGTCTTTCCATGATGTAAGTGTCCCACCAAAGCAACATTTCGAACCAGTGTTGGATTTGACATAAGACCCAAAAGGAACTGTGTTGACACATAGGTTGATGAGTCCTTAACCCCCAACTCAAACTTGAGATTCTTGACAGGTTTAATTATGGGTAGTTCCAATGGCTGCTCATCTTCATCCATCACTAACGTCTCAACTTCCTCACCATAAACCTCTTCGGCAGTAGGGTAGTACTTCTTGTCCTCAGCGAGGACGATTTGATTGTCCATATCAACATCATCAGTAGTTGTTAGCCAACCATTCGGTTTCCCAGGAGTATGCTCATCATCAGACATGGGCCTCGAATCATCAGCCCTTTCCTCAAGTTCCTCATCTTCCTCCTCCCTATCGCTCTCCCGATCAGACTCGATTTCCGGTCCAATGTAGTTACCAAACTCATCGTATAAACTCTCATCCATGGATCTGCAAAATCTGCCATCAAGTGATGTTTATTCTCAACTATTTATGAATAGGTTACAAAATCTATAATTTAGTGATATATCAAATACAGCCCAAGCAAAAGTGTCAATTAATTTTAGCAAAAATGAGCCAATCACTTGCCTTGCAACATAAAATTATTACTTTCAGAAACCTATACGGCCCAATCTTAAGCTTGAGATTTGTTCAGACAAGAAAGGAAAATCAGAATGGCTAAGAGACTCACTGAAGTAACAATATGGATTCATTCTCATAACCCCCGTATGTAAATTTCTTGTTCAAATAACAAAAAATTCTCAAAAAAATGTCAAAAAGCATTCAAAATTCTGTACCAATATATACATTTATTACACACATAAATCGTATAAACCCGTAAGGCTACAAACAATTTTCTATTGTACTAACTAAAGGCTGCAGCTTTAGCAAGCTGTCAAAGCACACTTTCATAAACAAACGGGACTAAAATTTTAATTTAGTTAGAAAGCGGTAAAATTACTCCGAATCGATAAGTAAATTGCATTTTCAGCTCCAGATGTAGAACTTACTTAGAGATTAACCAGCATATATATACTTAATTTAAGACATTTTACGATAAAAAAATTCTGCTGTTTCTAAACTTTCACACAAATAATTGCATACACATCCAAATATTTAAAAAAAAAAAAAACATTCTCAAACAATAAATCACTATTGCACGCCTTCTTTACTAAAATATTTGAAGTCCAAACACATATTGCAAAAAGAAATGAAGAAATTACTTTTGAATAGTTAATTTGAAGGAACAATAACACGAAACAATAAATATAAGCAAACAACCGGACACAAAAATTTACACAATGATTGATACATATAATAAGAATCTATAGCCCGAGGAAATAAGAGTCTACCTTTCGCAGAGAGATCTGCGAACAGTGAATGAGATACAGAGCGGCGTACGAAGTGTGTTTTGAGCTTAGTGGCTTCGAGAGGGTGTCGAGGGAGAGCTTTTTCCACTATTTAGCGAATAGCCTGGCCTGGCGGAGTATTAGAAAAGATGGAGCGGACGGCGTCGTATTGACTTTGGTTAAATGTTTCAATATCACAAATGGTCATTGAAGTTCAAAATAAATTTCAATTTAGTCCTTTTTTTTACACATTTTAGTAACTGAAGTTATATCATTTTGTTAAAATTTGGGATTTCAGCATTATTAAGAAGAGTAGTTTCTTTCCCTTAACATGCTCTTACAAAATGGTGGCTCGTTTGAACAGACCAATTTTAAAATTCGTGTGCTCAATTTTTTTGAGTTTTAATCTGATCAAATCGCTCGTTAGAACTTAACAGGCTCTAATATCATGTTAAGATTTGAAGTTCCATTTTAAAGTAGTCTAATCCCTTATAAATTGATTTATATTTCCATCTTTATTCGATTTGAAATTATATCCCTTTTAACACCTTTTACCCGTTGATTAAAGCTACTCGAACAGGTGGCCCTGTTTTCGAGTAGCATAGCCCCTTACCTGTTACAATGGGGAGGCCAGTACGTACCTCAAACAATTGGGCCGATATAGTGTATCCATTTATAGATGCCAGCCCACTAGCCCAGTTTATCCTTAATGGGCCTCAACGGGACACGGTAAACGGGTTTCCAAACGGGCCATGTAAGTACCAGCTTCCTCTGCTAAGCCTAAGCTAATGGCTGGAGCCGATGATGAACACAATTTTTCTTGATTCAGATTTGAAATATTGTCTTAGAACCAAAAGGATACATATTGAGAGTAGAGGTAAATGGATTACAGAAGAATTAAGGATCAGGTGCCTTTTCTTCTTCCAATCGAGTTTCTACTCTAATTTAGTATCGTGTATCCATTAATGTCACTTTTAATTGATTGTTGTATTCTTGAATGCCTGTTTGATTGTATTTCTTATTTTGATAATAGTCAACTAATTGTCAATTATTTGTTCGAGTTTTATTTTTTTCAATGGAAATTCTTCTTACAGTTTGCTGTTTTTGCTCTTTGAATTCCCCTCTTAGTTGTTTTTTTTTAATGCTTAGTTCAAAATCTATGTATTCCAAATCCATCTGAATTTTTGCTTATTTTTGGTTCCTGAATGTCAATTCAAGGATAAAGAACATGATGCAGTTCATGATGATATCGAGACCTCAAGAGGGAAACCCCTTTCAGGTGCCATATTTGTGTCTATTCTTAAACCTGTTGCTACATCACATGAATCTCTGCGTCTATTTGTTCCAAAGGCCTGCTAATTTTGGATCTCACACTGCTCTTCAGTTACAGGATCAGCTAATAGTATAGTCATGTTGGGGGGCAGCTCCAGTGTCCAGTCTAAGTGGAAGCGCAAGTATGAATGTCTTTCAATTCTATTACATAGCTAGAACTATAACAGTTGGAGGGGTAAGGGGAAGTACCTTCACCTCATTTCTATCTTTCCACTGATGATCAAAATAGGTCTGCAGTAACACTTGTATTGACTGTTCTCACGAGTTCACAAGCAATTCTCATTGTCTGGTCAAAGAGGGCTGGAAAGTATGAGTACAGTGTAACGACTGCAAATTTTTTGGTGAGTGGATGTCAATTTTAATTCGCAATATAATAATCACAGTGTCTTCATTTAACATCGTGTTATAGGTAGGTTCTGGATTCCATTGAAGAATGTTGTTAACATACCGATGATTTTCTTCTCTGTAATTAGGTAGAAGCTTTGAAATGTGCTCTATCACTTGCAGCATTAACAAGAATCTGGAGGAATGAAGGTGTTACTGAGGATAACAGGTCATTTTTTTCCTTCCCCTACTTACACATGTAGCTATTATTAGGTAATAAATAGAATACAGATGCGGATGCCTTGTATTTTGCACATATATTTTTGTTTTTAGTTGAAAAGGAGTTCTGGACAACATTTTTTTCCTTTTCTTCTATATGATAACTCTCGAGCACTAGAGGGAAAGAAAATTTTGGCAGAATATAAAATTTGAAGGTACTACCTCCATTGCATAAGCAAGGATGAACAAAAATCTAAATAGCAAATCTAGTCAGTTCTGGACAAACATGGTCCTAATAAAAATTGATGCATTCTAGTGCTTGCAAAAGGCATAATGCCGTCTTCCAGATCTCAGTTGTGAATTTTTTTTTAATAACTTTGGCAAAGAGTTAACAATTTTGCGTATGTTAAAATTTTCGCATCCAACTCTTAGAACTTTCGAAATGTGATATCCACGATGACATCTTCTGTTAGACCGAGTATTGCTTTTTTATTGTTTGAACTTGTCCAATTTCTACAAGATTTGCCAGTTCATTGTTTTTTCAGTTCCATATTCAATAGAATGCTATCCTTTGTTTCCCATTCTCATACTTTTGTGCTTACTGTTAGGTTGAGTACGTCATGGGATGAAGTTAACGTTTACCCCATTCCTGCAGCTCTTTATCTCATCAAGAATTTACTTCAGGTAGGTTTTTGAGTCCTGAATATTCCAAAGTCCTTTGAATTTTTATGTTGGTTGCAGTATTGTTTTCTGAAATATGTCTGTTTGTGGCAGTATTACATCTTTGCATATGTAGATGCCCCGGGATATCAAATATTGAAGAATTTAAACATTATCAGTACAGGCATTTTATACCGTATCATTCTTAAGAAACAGTAAGTCATTCCACAATTTAGAGGGATTAAATTTGAACTTCAAATAGAGAAAGGCTCCATATTTTGTTACTATATGCATTCAATGGATTTTAAATGGTACAAATGTGGAAATAGTTAGGTTGACACTTGTGTATGAGAAGGTGGTGAAGGAAGGATGACAAAGACTACATAACAAAAAATTGATTAAACATAATTGTATTTTTTTTCCAGGTTGAGTGAGATCCAATGGGCGGCTTTCATTTTGTTGTGTGCAGGATGTACCACAGCACAACTAAACTCTAAGTAAGAATTAGTGGTTGTGCAATTATCTTGTTTTCTCTCGGTGTAGTTTTAGAGTCGTCATCGTATTCTCATTTTTGTGTGCTTGAGATCACTGTTTTGTATGCCTGACAAGGCAATGAGAAAAGAGAGCATTTCTGTTATTATTTGATTTAAGTTTCCTTCTCTCTGTGTGCTCCCCTTTTGTGAATCCTGACCATATTTTTCTTTTCTTTGTACCTGCGGAATGACATTTTCTTCCCAGTTCCGACCGGGTCTTGCAAACTCCTTTTGAAGGTTGGGTGATGGCAATTGTGAGTTGCTGAACTATAATCTGATGGCACAATCTAATCCTGTGATAAGCCTATAATTACTCGTTGAAAAAAAGATCCCCTTTACTTGTTGATTTTTAGAAGTTGACACTTCAAATTACTCTTCAAATCCATTTCAGGTCATGGCCCTTCTGAGTGGTTTTGCTGGAGTCTACACTGAGGTAAATCTTTCCCTACTATATATGGAAGTATGGTTTTTGCCGAAAAAATGGAAAAAAAATAAAATAAAATAAATCAGTCAATAAAATTTCTCGGCCAATATTTTCCCATTCGATTCATCTTATTTTTAAGCTAATGAATACCATTATTAGAATTCTTATCAGGATCCTTTTTATACTATCAATATTGTTAGGTGACAAGATAAAGTGGACCCAGCTTGCACTGTTTTTGATAACTGATGTGTTTTCTGCTGTTTTTGTAGGCTATCATTAAAAAGCGGCCTTCGAGGAATATTAATGTGCAGAACTTCTGGTTGTATGTATTTGGGATGGCTTTCAATGCTATTGCCATACTGGTTCAAGATTTTGATGCAGTCATGAACAAGTAAATTAATACTGCTTTTGCTTCTGTTGTTTCTCTTATTTATGCAAGAGACTGCCTTTTGCTTCTGTTATTTATGTCAACAATACAAGAGGATTGATGATTTGTAATTAAAAAATTTCATCCCTACTTGTGACTTCTTAAGCAAGCGGACTCAATTTGTAATGAAATATTTTCATCAAATTTACAACATCAAGATTACATTTTGTTATGCTAGATTGATGATTCTACAATTTTATACATGATATGTAAGTTTCTCTTTTGCTCCACAGGGGATTCTTCCATGGATATTCTTTAGTTACAGTTCTCATGATTTTGAATCATGCTTTGAGGTACTTATATCCTTTAATGCTGTCTTGGATTGATTTGCCTAACTGGTAGAATATTGATAATCATCAGTTATGGGGGCCAAAGGAAAAATTATTACTCCTTAGACAAATCTAGGCTTGTACTGGGAACCTCTAGTTTTCTTTCACAAAAATAAAAAGTTCTGGTTTAAGAAATGAACTTCCATATGATTCCGGCCTCTCCTTGGAAGGGCTTGTGCATTTTACTAGCAATGTCTTCTCGTGAACAATTCATATTTTTGCTATTTGTTTGTATTATTACTTTTTTATACATGGTGTTATGTCTTGGGAAGTTAATTAGGATTAGTTATAAACCTGCTGCTGTTTGGTGCTTTGTGCTAAACCCCTATATCAGTTAACTGTAAACGAGAAAAGCCTTCATTCGCAGTTGAATGACTAGACTATGTACTGGGGATGATGAACTGGACATGGACCTAACTTTGGTCGCAATTTACTGATTTTCGTCATTATTTACATACTCTACATATATTATTTCCTGAATTATGAGATAACTACAATTAATCTTGTTTCAAAGTTACAATTAATCTTGTTTCTTTGAAATTGAGTTATTGATAATTCACCTAAGTTATATTATGATGTTAGTTACACGTGACTTCAGGCTGATTAATCCTTCTGTTTCCTCTATTACTGTAATCTATATATTGATATTTTCCTAGACAATATGTGTTTATGCATAGGGGTAAATATAGCCCTTGTTGTGATTTCTTCCTTGGGCAGGCCTGCCTTGTTTAAATAGGGGGGAGTGAACATGGGGAATTGACAATATGTGTTTATGAAAAATGTTTACATATTCATGTTTGTTTTTCTTAAAGAGACTTCTGTGAACTAATAAACTTGATGTCATTGCAGTGGTATTGCAGTATCAATGGTCATGAAGTACGCTGACAACATTGTGAAGGTAAAGACTATTTACATTTTATCTGATGGAATTTATGCATTTATTCCAAGTATGCATCAGTTTATTAGCTTACACTTGGGTGGTGCTGTGTACTCCTACTGGGTGGACCATGGGCCATTTAGAGTATGTTTGGGAAGTGTTTATAAACACTTTTGGTAAAACCACTTTTTATCTACACATTTCATAGGACCTACAAATATTACTCATTTTTCTACCACTCGTTTTTATCTATTTATAAACACTTTTCAAACATACTCTTAATATGCGGTAAGAAAGTACCATGAAGTCGTCGTACAAATCACACATCAAGGACATGAATTAGATATTTTAGTAAGTGCATGGGGTGGGAGTCAGGGAAGTTGATACAACACACATATTTGAAGAAATACATAAAAACCTACCAGCTATACAAATTTGTCAGAAAACCGTAGATTCCTCCCATGGTGCCTCCACAGTCGAGGGCATCTGGTCTTTATCTTTTCTTGGAGTACTCTTACATTGAACAAACCATGCAAGTACCAACCAGCTGCATCATGGCGGAGCAAGTAATAGAATAAATGCTTTACGAGGTCTTACAATGTTTCTCACCAAATTCAGTTTCACCAAGCACTTGATGAGAGTTGTAGAGTTCCGGATGAATGTGTTGAATAGGTCCAGCCCTGTGATTTCTTACTTTCACCTATCTGCCTAATAGTTGACTCATCTCCAGTAAACAATAGGACTGTAACAACAAAGTGTTATTTCAAATAAACTCAGGGTCGACGAACAGTAGTACTTGGACCAAAAAAAATCATAGTAACATTGTCAAACAAGCATATTAGTAAAAAAAAGGAAGGCTTGTTCCTGATGCAGAGTCCTGGGTGTCTATAAAGCGCAATGACCACTCTGATGGTTTGCTGGGTGTGGCATTGAGCCAGCAGAAAGTGGACGATAAATTAGAAATGTTTATATATTTTGCATTACTATTGCAGGTGTATTCTACATCAGTTGCAATGCTGCTGACAGCGGTGTTGTCTGTTTTCCTCTTTGGATTTCATTTGTCCCTTGCCTTCTTTCTTGGTTCCACGTGAGTATTTATGTTTAAAAAAAATTTAAAACAACATTCACACAAAGTCTCTCATGCTTTTTGAATATGACGAATGAATTCGAAATGTCTGACTAATGTAATTCTGCCTTCACAGTGTTGTCTCCATCGCAGTATATTTGCACTCCATTGGGAAGCTCCAGAGATAGTGAATATTATAGTTTCTCAGCCATGTTTGAGTTATCAGTGCAAAGACTGATGATTACTCTTTTCTTTTTCTTTTTTTTGTTTCATTATTTGTTTCTGTATCCTTAATCAAAGATAAAATCTTGTCCAAACTTTAGGTAGCATGCAACCTGGCTCATTTGGCTTTCAACCTTGACGGTATATTTTCCATTTTTATTGATCACTCCGTTATATCTATCACAATTTCACGTAAAAAATGATCGACATCTTACATTTTCAGGTAAATATTACCACTTAATTTTGGGCTCAGAGAGTCGTCTTTGATGCATTATTTTGCATTACGTTCTCTCCAAAAATATGAAAAAGGGTTTTGCTACAGGTACACTGTCGAGTACCCGGGCGTGTACATTTAGCAAAACCCTATGAAAAAAGGTTAACTCTATAGGATAGTTGATCATTGTTGTGTGTCTTATCATCATTACTGATACTATGACTGAAAGGACATTCTATATGTTCGTCTTAATCTAAAACCTTCAGATTTCCAAGCGTTCTTTTAAAGTTGTTACGAGTTATCCCTTTTCTAATTTTCATCTACTAAATCCATGTCAACACAAAGAATGTACTCTAGTCTAGAGGACCTCATCTTAGATATCTCTAAGCTCATCCGTGAATAAAGCGTGTTTCAATACTCATGTCACACACTTGACATAAATGTATAGTAATGGACCACTAGATCTCATATTCACAATTGCTCCATCACACACATAATAGCATTGATATTTGACATAAACGTATAGTACCGGACCACTACATGTCATATTCACAATTGCTCCATCACACAATTCCTTTTTTCTTCTAGCAGTCACCATAAAACTTCATTGGCACTCATAACATTTTTTTTCTCTAAATCAGTAAACGTCATACAGAAATCTTATTTTCCATCAATAGCGATGGCTTTCACGATTGATCTAACCATAGCATTTTACCTTTGAATTACACATTTGTAACGAACCGGCCCCTACGCTCAAACCGTTAATTTAACGTCTTGGGCATAAAGTTGGATCGTTATATACACCCTCTTTTGTAATATCATTGCATGATTCTCGAACTTAATAACTTTATAGGTTGCACAAGATTGAACGTCTCCTTAATTTTCATAAATAGCCAACATTACATGCATAAAGAAAACCACTTAAGATTGATTCAAATGAGATGTTTTGGCTTCATAACGTATTAAGCATGAAACCGATCATTGAAGATAGTACATTGAACATCGGAATCATAATCCTTGGAGCAACCACATTCGACCTCCAAAACAGTGATTTTATTTTAATCAACCAATCCACGATTTCAAAAGATCGATGTTTTCTTCTTATGACCCTGTTTGTGGAACATATGTGTTAGTTATGCTTATCAACTCTTTCTCTTCACACAAGTTTGACATAACTTTTGAAAAATCAAATGGGCCCAAAGTTTAGAGTCTTAAAACTTTGGCAAGGCGGGCCCCCAAAAACATAATTTTAGAGTCTAAAATTGATGAATTCTAGCAAATTAAATATGGACCCACACATATGTACGATGCTATTATCGAAAGATAACAATCTCAACAACCATCTAAAAAATCGAGATGAGTATGTCCTAATAAATATGGGACACCCATAGGCCATAGTTCATGATCCGTTCACATGCACCACATATCACTGCAAAAACACATGATAAAAGTTGCGACTTAAATCGATTTCATTCACTCAATTTTCACATGTTTCCAAACCCAACCACTCCCTATAAATACGATTGGGAAAATATCAAGTCATTATTTTCGATTAGACGTGTCGGGCCCAAAAATAATTGACTTTTCTGCATCTTGTACCATCTATTTTGAAATAAAATATTCTTTACTTCAAGATTTTAAACGTTTTTACCGTGGCACAAAGACTGATATAAATTCAAGCACAGAAGTTGAATAAAAATTAACTAAAATAAGAACTACAAGTTACTTAAGGTATACGAATACGATGTATTGTTCAATATAACTCGAATTTTTTGTATTATCAAAAATGAGTATTAAGGTCGAAATTCGTCTCCATCCTAATTTTTTTTTTTAATCATATGAATATGATGCCTCTAAATTTAATTATTATTTGGCTCAAAAGTCCAAGGAAATATGAACTCAAACCGGTTGGGGCCCCGTGTCCTCATCAATTATAAGCCGAAAAGATCACTCAACGGATTTTACTATATGTAAATTAGGGGTTACATAATTGGTTACATAATGTCACATGACATTCTATCATTGACTAGTTTAAAACACGATCAACTTTTTCATTCAATTTTTTTCTTCCATATTGTATTACGTAACTTCTTAAGTACAATTTTGATGTGCAAATCGGAAAATCTTCCCTCAACCCTTCAATCGTAAAATCCACGTGAATACGTAAGAGCATCTTTTTACTTTTGAGAGGAAATTTCAGAAACTTCCTTCAAGTTTATGATAATTACATATACATCTCCTCTTTTCAAAAATTTCAAAAGAGTAATTATATTACCACTACAAATTTTATCAAGTGCACCATAATTTTTATTATTTTTCTTATTTACTCGTATTGTCTTAAGTAAAATTACATAATTTTAATTTTAACATATAATTAGGATAAAATAAATTATTGTTACTCCACAAACAAAAACCTAATTATTTTTTTCAACATCTACTGTGCATAGCTTTTCCGACAACTTTTGCTTTCTTTCACGGCGGCAAAAGTAATTTTCTTTTTCTCACGATAAATGTATTTATATTCAATGGTGTTTATTCCATTTTTTTAAACTTTTGTTTCTTAATATGGTGGTTTCGTGAATTGAGAATTAATTAGAATAAATTAAGGATCATCCTCTCTTCTGCACATAATCCTCCTCTTCATAAACGGCCTTGAGATCAACAACGTTAGGGTGCCCCAGTGTTCTAAAAAGCCGCCTAGGCGTGAGGCGAGGCCAAAACACCAAGCGTAATGAGTTAGCGTCTTATTTGGCGGTCAACAACAGTTGTTGACCGCTAATTCGTGCCTAGGCGCAATTATGCGTGCTCTTTTTTTTTTATATAATTCTTTTGAAGTTAAAAATTATTAAATGCTAATTTCTTCAATTTGTCCTAATTTAAAATTAAAACAACTATTTGAACCCAAAAGTCAAGTGACCAACAGATCTTATTTACGGTAGATAATTTCTTAAGACACCCGAGTTATTAAGAGAAAAATTATTTACTTATCGAATTTGAA
>CAIGRT010117573.1:0-25143 GCA_903798405.1 Fraxinus platypoda | reverse complement strand
ATCAGTTCTCATTTCTACTTGTCTAAAACAAAATTTGAACCATTTTGAAAATGAATGAATCTTAATACTTGCGCCAAGTAGGCATTTCGAGCTGGCCAAGTTTTTGGTTTTATTTTGTAGGTTTTCGAACAAAGGAAGTGAAAAGACCGAGAAAACCAGGCCTAACAAGCACTCAATGCCCTGAACCTGGGCAGGCCGGCCCTTTTTGAAAGCAGTTCGGAGTTAAATATTAGAACGGGTATCAGAATCAAGAACAGACATGTTTGGTTCGGTTCGGTTAGATTCTCGATTAAGAACCGAATCTCTCTAATTTTTTGAATTTTTTATATTAAATAAGTCAAGTTATTTTAATTTTTTTCTAATTAAATTTGCTAACTAATTAATTTAGTCCAAAAATATCATTTTTCTGTTTCTTTTACTAACTAAATAATTGAGCCAAAAATATCATTTTCCTACTTTCATCTCAAGCCCAACTTTATAATTCCAATTTCAAATAACCAAATTTGAGTGATTTAAGTTTTTATCAATCATTCTGTCATTTCTCAAATAATCGAAGTTGAGCAGCTACGCCTCTCTTCATCTTACCCTTATTATGCCATGTTCATTGAATTTCTTCCACTTTGATCCAAATCATTTGTGTACATTGGTAATTAGATCTTATGAAACAACTTGTTATTTGTAAATGTTTAAATTGGACTATATTATTTTGTAAGAGTTAATGAAATGTTATTGTAAAAGATAAAATTGAATATGTCATGAGTTGGATTAATGTTAAATTTTTAATATAGTACATAACCAAATGGAACCGAACAAAACCGATTCGATTCCATAATTAAATTTAGATCCAACGATTTCCACATACTAAAAACCCTGTTCAACCCTAGAAATTTGGAACAAAATTAGAGTTAAGCGAAAATCGATAAAGAAACAACAAATACAGTATGCAACTTGGTAAAAGCTAATATGAGGAACACTTCGTCAAGAAAATTATACTAACATAAGTGCTTAACGTGTAAACAAGATATCAAGGTTCTACAACATTGTCAGAGTAAGCAGGGGTGGATATAGAGGGGGGCTGGGTTGGGCTGTAGCCCCCCCCCCAAAGGCCAAAAAAAAAAAAATTTTAAGGTTATTTATTTTTATTTTTTTTACAACAGTTTTTGATGTGTAAATTTTTTTTTTTCGCTTATTAGCCCAGTTTGAATTTTGTAGCCCGGTCTTGGATCCAATCCTGGATCCGCCCCTGGTCAGAGTGTCATTGCTAAATATGAATTCACTGACCTCATACAAAGTTTTTCCAAATGTACATGGCCACTAGGCGACACCTAACAATAAACAGTGTCTTATTGTGCCATCCTCCAGTATTCAACTCTTTCTTCTCTAAACTTATACAGGGAAAAAATTACCATCCCCTAAAACCAGGATGTAAAAGCTCCTCAGTCAGCCTTCCAATGTTTAAAATGACAACTAGAGAAAAAGTAATAGACTCATTATTCAGGGAATGCTCTACAAAAAGCTATCGATTGGTATCGGTATAATCATGACTTCTGTTGCAACTAAATTGGCATAAGCCCAATTGGCCAAAGACCAATGGCCCCAAAAAAAAAATGGCCGAAGCCCATTTGCAGAGGCGCATCGGCCAAATCCCAGAAATTTCAAGGTGCCATTGCTCGAAGCCCAATGTATCTCCGAGGCCCAACATTTTCAAAACACCTCAATACCGAGGCTCAAGAGAAAGCAGAAGTACTAAACAAATTGATAAAGTTCTGATGTTTAAGTACTACTTGTTCAACTGAAACTCTAAAGCCTACACCTCAAATCGAGGCTCAATAAAGCAGAATTCGAAGCTCAACTATGACAAATGATGACCTATGATTGAAGATCTTAAAGTGCATAAGATCCTTTTGGAATGATTGATTGGACAGCTGCAATGAGTGGAAAGGGTTAATCATGTCAACTCAGGGCAGGGGTTGGCCGCCTTCTTCAGAAGCATTTAAGGCGCCTTGAGCTAAAATAGTCAGAAATGATGCCTATGAGACAATGTTTCAGTCAAGAAGATGATGCCAGGTGTCCCATCATCCAACGGTTATTATTGTACATGTAATATTATAAATAAACCCTCTTAGTGTTATAACAGGTTTGAAAAAAAAAAGATCAATAATACAAACATACTCCCTCTCTTTGATGTTGGAATTTTGAAGAACATTGTGTAATATCGGTGTTTATTTTGTTTCTTTCTTAATAGTTCATTATCGTATTTTGTTGTTCTTTTATTTACCGGATCCCGAACATATTTGTCTCGTGTCAAAAGCTTCTCCCACGTTCAAACTCAATATTTTCGATTAGTAATCTGTCACACGTGTCGAAATCAGCTTGCCAAAATACGAGTGGGCACAGATATCAGGTCGATGAAGAGGACTCGGATGATCCCCAAAGATCATGTGACTTAGATGACGACGATGAAAACTTGCCATTTTAACAAGAATTGAGGAATGCTCCTGTCCCAAACCATTATATGCCAACAAAAATACAAAAGTACGATAGAAGAAGCGACCCAGTCAAACGTCTGAATAGTTATAAAACGCACATGAGCTTGAGAGACGTCTCTCCCTCCGTAAAATGCATAGCCTTCCACCTCACTTTGAGTGGAGCGGTCGAGATTTGGTACAGTACGCTGCCCCCAGGAAGTATTCAGAGCTGGCGACAATTTAAGAATACATTCTTGAAGAGATTTGTCGTGAGCAAAGATTAAGAAGCTCTTATCCAACGCCTTCAGGACATGAGACAACGGTCTGGAGAAACATTGAAAAGTTTCCTGGCCCACTTGATTGACGAAATGACATACTGTGTTCAGGTTCCTGATCGGGAAGCATTGTCCGCATTGCGAGACAGTTTGAATATGAACACCCTATTTTGGATGGCTGTGCAAAATCAGGACCCCACCAACTGCGATGCTTTACTCAAAATGATGAGGCGAGAAATCATTAATGAGAAATTAATTGACCATCGGAATTGAGCCAGCGGGGGTCTCCCACCTCCACAGAGACAACGTGAGAAAGGGCCAACCGCCCACCTAATGGACCACCAATGGAACTAGGCTGGAAATGAAATTGCCCCCAGCGCTGGACAATCACTTGTCATGGCTACACTGAACACTGTGCCCACTTGGCTTACGAAGATGTGGAGTTGGAGACCAATGCGCGGCACATTAAATCCAGACATAGGGTTCCCCAAAGAAAAAGAGGCCGAGGGCGGGGTCCGATACCTAGAAATAGGTCGAAAACCCCTCAATATTGTTCTTACCATCATTCTTATAGCCATGATACGGCGAATTGCAAAGAAATTGCTCAACATCAAAGACAGATGAACATGCAAAATGACCAATCCATGATATTGATACTATTTTCGGAGAAACTTATGTGGGAAGTGATACACAGAACTTCCAAAGGAACTATGCAAAAGAGGCTACGGTTTTCCTGATGACAAGTTACATAGTGGATAACAGTTTACAAGGGAGGCCATTGCCCCTCATATCTATCGCTCAAGCAGATACCGAGGGAATATACTATCCACATTTCGATGCTCTTGTGGTAAGGGCAGTCGTTGTCAAAATGGGTTAAAACAGATGTTGGTCGATAGTGGTAGCTCCGTCAGTATCCTTTTTGGGGCCTCCATTGACAATATGATTGTTGATCACGAGGTAACCCTCATCACAACCCCCCATATATGGCTTTACCGGGGATAACATCATCCTACGAGGGAAGATCACCCTCGCCATGGAGATGGGAGAGCCAAATCAAGCAACTTTAAATTTCATGAAATTCTTGATAGTAGATAGTAGGTCAGCTTATCACGGGGTACTAGGTAGGCCCGCTCTTAAAGACTTATGGACCGTCACCTTCATTCACCACCTGAGCATGAAGTTCCCCACAGAGTCCGGGAATGCTATCTGAATTCTATAAGAAAGGGCGAGCTAAGGGACGTCAACATGGTACTCATAGACGTCCACATGGTAGACGCTCAAGAACAAAATCTTGGGCAGGAAGATGTCGAGATGACAGATGACGTCGAACGGCTGGCTATGGCCGATGAATTGGATTCGCGTATCATCGAATCTGAATCCCAGACCGCACCGGTGGAAGAGCTTGAAAGTTTCCTAGTGGACCCCCAAGATCCCAACAAAAAATTACAAGCGGGAAAAAACCTACCACCGGAGGCTAAGGAAGAACTGAAGGATTTTTTTATGTAAGAACCTTAATGTTTTTGCTTGGAGGCACGAGGATATGACAGGCATTGACCTGAATGTTAGCTGCCATCACCTGAAAATTGATCCAAAGGTTGCCCCCACACAAGCAAAAAGGGAGGGCCCTCAACCCAGAAAGATATGAGACCCTTAAGGATGAAATACAGAAGTTAACCCAGAACGGATTTATCAGAGAGGCCATCTACCCAAGATGGGTCTCCAACCCGGTATTAGTAAAGAAGCACAATGGTAAATGGAGGGTGTGCATTGATTTTTCCAATCTTAACTATGCTAGTCCAAGAGATAGTTTTCCCCTTCCGAGAATTGACCAACTTATGGACTCTACCGCTGGGAATGAGATCCTATGCTTTATGGATGCCTACTCAAGATACAATCAAATTCCCATGCACCCGACAGACAAGAAAAATACCTAATTCATCACTGATAGAGGTCTCTATTGTTATAAGATGACGCCCTTTAGGTTAAAAAATGCCGGTGCTACCTACCAAAAGCTCGTTAACAAGATGTTTGCCAACCTCATCGGCAATACCATGGAAGTCTACGTGGATGACATGCTGGTAAAAAGTTTGAAATCAAATGGTCATGTAAAGCACTTGAATGAAACCTTCCAAACTCTCCGAAGGTACAGAATGAGGTTGAACCCCCTTAAATGTGCATTTTGGGTCGCTTCTGGCAAATTCCTGGGGTATATGGTAAATCAAAGAGGAATATAGGCTAATCCAGAGAAGATCCGGGTATTGATTGAGATGAGGTCACCACAAAGACCCAAGGAGGTGCAAAGTCTAACTGGGCGAATATCTGCTCTAAGCCGTTTCGTATACAAAACCACTGATAAATGCCTCATATTTTTCAAATCTTGAAAGGGAGTAGAAATTTTCAATGAACGGAGGAGTGTGAAGAGGCCTTCCAGGGATTGAAGAAGCTCATAGGGCAGGCCCCCTCATCTCAAAGCCCGAGTCTGGAGAGGTTCTACAACTCTATTTAGCTGTTTCTAATGAAGCCATCAGCACAGTTCTCATACGAGAAGAGGAGGCCCTCCAATTGCATATCTACTATGTGAATAAAGCACTTTTAGTAGCGAAAACTCGATATCCTGATATGGAGAAATTGGTTCTAGCACTGATCACAGCCTCCAGGAAATTGAGGCCATACTTTAAAGCTCACACTACACATATGCTAACCAATTTTCCACTCAGGCAAGTGCTCCAAAAACCCAGAGACCTCAAGAAGATTATTGAAATGAGCTATTGAACATAGTGAGTTCGATATTGTCTACGAATCAAGAGCGGTCATCAAAGGTCAAGCTTTCGCCGATTTTGTTGCGAAATTTGCCAATGTCCCAGAGATAGAAGAAATAATGATACCTACAAAGCCTTCCAATTGGAGTTTATTCATAGATGGTTCATTTGGGGAAATGAGCTCAGGCGCGAGCGTGGTCTTAATCAGCCTCGAGGGACACAAGCTCAATTGTGCAGTAAGGTTTGGGTTCAAAGCTACCAACAATGCTGCTGAGAATGATGCACTATTAGCCGGCCTGAAGTTAGCTAAAGAAATGCAAGTGAAAAGGTTGTTCGTTAATAGCGATTCCCAGCTAGTAGTTAGCCAGATTAATGGCAACTTCACCGCAAGGGACAAAGCAATGGCCACCTACCTCAAGTTGGTGATCGACCTGCTCCCAACTTTCAAAAAGTTTGAACTAACTCAGATTTCTCGCATTGAGAACGCTCATGCTGACACTTTATCCAAATTAGCTAGTAGCAAAGATTCTAAGCTACTAACAATGGTGCCGATTGAACACCTCTTAGAACTATCCACTTCTAAAGCAAAGGAAATGATGTGGGTAGAAAGAAAGCCTACGTGGATACAATCCATAAGGGCTTTTCTTAAGGATCAAGTTCTCCCTGCTGATAAGGAAGGGGCTTATAAACTCAAGAGAAGGGCAGCCCACATTGTATTCGAGGATGACGTACACTATAAGAGAGAATTCTACATGCCCCTTCTCCGGTGCGTCAGGAAACGAGAAGCTACCTACATCCTTTGTGAGATACATAAGAGAGTGTACGACAATCACACCGGAGGGCTTTCATTAGCACAAAAAGTGCTTCGACAAGGGGTACCACTGGCCCACTTTGAAAAAAGACGCTATTCAATTTGTACAAAAATGCGATAAATGCCAACGTTTCTCTTCCCTCTAGAGATAGCCCTCCCAAGAGCTAATAGTAGCCCCGGCCGTTCATCAAATGGGGTATTGACCTTATAGGCCCTCTACCTAAAGGCAGGGGCAGTGCATGCTTTGCTATTGTCGTAGTCGACTACTTCACGAAATGGGTTGAAGCCGAACATCTGGTAAAATTTACAGAATCCAACACTTTCAAGTTCTTATGGAAAAACATCATATGCCGGTTTGGAATTTCCCAGTTGATTGTCTCTAACAACGGGCGTAAGTTCCACAAAAAAAAAGGTTAGGGACTTGTGTAAAGAGCTTGGGATCAAAAAGCATTTTTCAACACCTCACCACCCTCAAGCGAATGGACAAGTGGAAGTTATGAATAAAACCATAAAGTGTACCTTGAAGAAGAAGCTTGATGCCTCTAAGGGAGCGTGGGTGGACGAATTGCCACAGGAGAAACCCCATTTATGATGGCTTATGGTGCAGAGGTAATGAGCCTGGTGAAAGTCATTTTATCCTCCTCACGTCGGTTACAATTCAACGAAATATCCAACGATGAGTTAAGGAGATGTAGGCTGGATTTTTTTGGATGAAAGAAGGGATGAATCCCAGGTAAGTCTGGCTTTATATCAGAGGAGATAACATGTTACTACAATGTAAAGACTAAGAAAAGATCCTTCCGGGTGAACGATCTTGTGCTTCGAAGAGCGTTCATATCCTCCAGAGAACCGGGAGCAAGCACCTTGGGTCCAAATTGGGAAGGACCATATCGCATTAAATAAGAGTTACGACCAGGGATTTATTCGATAGAAGACCTGAATGGGAAAGTGCAATCGCATCCGTGGTATGTCGAACATCTTAGAATATATTATCAATGAACGGGTTGTAGCTAAAAAAACCCTCCAACCTTTGTAAATATTTTTGGAGTTCAATGAAATGATGTTGTTAACTGAAATGCATACAACACAAGCCTCCCATGATGAGGCTGAACGTCATGGGAGAAGTCTCCACATGGATGCATCATCCACCATGTGGGGAAGTGTGGACCCTTCGGAAGGGAAGATCCGATCCCAACGGGGATTACCTTATTGATCCTCCGAGGCGTACAACACAAGCCTCCCATGACGAAGCTGAACGTCATGGGAGAAGCCTCCACATGGATATACTATTCACCATGTGGGAAAACATAGGTTCCTCGGAAGGGAGGATCTGATCCCAAAAGGGTCACCTCTTTGGTCATCTGAGGCGTACAACACAAGTCCCCATGACGAGGCTGAACTTAATGAAAAAGGAAACAAAAATTATTCAAGTTCAGATTGATCAAGTTGTTGCTGAAGTGCATCTACTTGTTTAATTTCAGATTGTTCAAGTTGTTGCTGAAGTACATCTACTTGTTTAATTTTAGATTGTTCGAGTTGCTGTTGAAGTGCGTCTAATTGTTTAATTTCAGATTGTTCAAGTTGTTGCTGAAGTGCATCTACTTATCCAAGTTCACATTATTCAAGTTCAGATTCAACTTATTAAATTCATATTCAAGTCCGCCTCAACTGCATCATCAGCAGAAGTTTGAGGCACTTCATCAATGCAGGTTCCTTGAGCCCATTTGATTTTTGTAGAGTTATTTTGTTGCTCATTATTTTAACAACTTTTCCATTACTTTCAAACTATTCAGTCCAACAATTATTCCGCAATATTTTTCCCTAGCTGAACGTATGTACAATTTATTTTTTCACGATAGTTTTTTTACCTTGTATATTCCCTAAAGAAAATTCATGCTCAATGACTATATCTTCAAGAACTGTTTTGAGAAAGGACGAAATCAGCTTTATCCATGTAATAGCTTTAAAGACATGAAGAAAATTGAATTAATAACTAACAAGCAAATGCATTTCTCGAGAGGTATTTGTAAAAACTATGAAATTGATTCCGGCCAGTTTCAATTGAAATTTCCCACTCTTGGAGTGGACTATTTCACTTCCCACTGCATATATATACCATTTCTTGGCTATGAATCCACTTCAAGTAAAATGAATGGGTGGTTTTTGAGCAACTATAATCGGATGAAAGAAGCATCTGGCAAACGAAGAAGAAAACGACAACTGTTGGGAAGTAAAGCATTAGTGAATAAACATAATTTTAAAGGGAGAAACCTCGCCAATGCGTCTCATAAAACTACTACTTCCAGGTTACAATACTATTCACTACGACTCAGTTGAATTTGATTATTCTAGATTTTATCTTTTTATTCTGAATTTATACATCTGATTTAGGTATAAAAGTGTGCATAAGATTCCTCATTTGTTAACTCTATCTACAACGAAAATGAAATAAATGGAAAATATTTATGGTACTGTGAATGTTAAGGAACAAAAGTGGAATCTTGAGACGTACACTAAAGATCGTGATGGATACGATAAATTCAATAGAAGGACTTGTCATCAATGCAGGTTCCTTGAGCCCCATTATCTCCAAGTTAGACTTCTCCAATTCTTCGGATGTCAGCTTCTGATGATTGTTTGAGATTTCAAACTTTTTTTGTCAAGGATGCCACTTCGCACTCTCTTCAGAGCCTCGATCTCTGCCAATGCAGACTCTAACTTAGCTGCCTCTTTGGTTCGTTGGGCCCTCAGCTCTACCGCATTTGCATTTATTTTCTTTATTTCCTCCTCCGCCGAGGCCAGCTTTTCCACAAAATCCCGATTGCGATTTTGTATGTCTTTAATGACATCTTGACACTCCAGTGCAATTCCTAGGGCCATAGTACTTTAGCTCACAAGTGTGGCCGTGAGATTAACCGCGTCGCGGGTGGAGACGTAATCCCTCCACCTGTCAGCCCAGAACTTGTAGAAGTTCGCAGTAGCACCCCGGACGTGATCAGGCAGCATCTTCATTACTACTGGGGCAATCTCCTCATCTTGCCCTGCCAGGAACCTCCCAGATTTCCCTGGAGTCTACGCAATCGGGCCTTCTTCTTAGCAGCTTCTGAGGTCTGCACTATCTCCTTGACAGCCTCTTCATTGGCCCTCACCTTCTGGGCCTTAGAAGAATCAAATGATGCTTGCATCAACTTAGAAGACGGTGGAGGCAGAGTTAACTTGCCGCTTGGGACGACGGTTGTCCCGAACTTACCAGGAGAGGGGTCACTTCCATGGGTCAACTTTCTCTTCTTCTAGGCCTTCTCCACCTTGCCCTTGTCACCTTTCTCAGCATGCTCTTTACTAAAGCGCTCAAGTTTTCCCCTTGTGTGTTTAGCACCACTAGAAGAGGGCTTCAACGCCCTAGATCTCACAGTAGAAGTGGCCTTCAAAATTGAGGCCATGTCTGGCGTGGGGAACTTTTTATTCCCAAAATCATCTGCAAATAAGGAGTTAATAGATAAAATATGCACAACACAGTACCGCCTATTGACTCGAGAGTTTCAATTCTTACCCTTCGAGGCCATCAGTCCGACGTCGATGAAAAACTTGTTTCTATCGATTAAACGATCAAAGTGGCGCGACCTCTGAGGACGTCTGTAAATATCCTCAATCACGTCCTACTCTGCTAGGGACAATTCAAAGTGAGATCCTGAATTTGCAACACAACAAATAAAAAGCTCAGAATGCAGACATACTGAAAGATAATAAATTTCAATGTGAAGTACTCACAAGCTTCGGAGTACTGGGTCGGCACAGTACAAGCTGGGGCTTTGTCCCCTTCAACCATCTGTCATTTCCCCCTCTCCCAAAACCAGGACTCCTTACATCCCTTGATGGAAGAAGGCAGACCTATTACGAAGGGGGAATGAGCCCCCCTAGGTGTCATATAGTACCAACCCTTAAACTCTCCATTCCCAAGTATCCTAGGCTGGAAAAGGGTGTGGAACACGTGGAGGGACATGTCTTCACCCATGGTGGTTTTCTTCCATAGGAAATATGCCCCCACCAATTGGCTCCAACCATTAGGTAGTAATTGGGTGAGAGCCAACATGTAGGACCTCAGTACTGCTCTAAAAAATGGATGCAGAGGCAGACGCATACCTACTTTAAATAAGTATTCATTGGCAGCCACACATCCCGATCTTGGATAACAGGCTCGTTCGTGGGTTTCAGGTACTAAGAGTTCTACAAAATTAGGGATCATATACTTGTCCCTAACTTCGGCTAATTTTTAGAGGTCACCACAGAAGGTATCCTAGCAGCCCCCCACCTAGCCTCATAATCTATGGGGGCTTCGCTCATGGCGTAATACTCATCTTCTGACCTCCCGGAAGAACCCCCTAATCTAGCCATTGTTACCCTCCTACTGATGTCACTTGAACTAGATGCCATAGATAAACAAAAGATGAAAGATCAAGGAGAAAGAAAGAAATGAATGATTAAAAGTTTGAGGAATTATCTAAAGTGAAGAAAATCTAAGGAAGAGACGTCATCGGAGAAGGAGGAAATAACCGGAAAATTTTGAATGTATGGAGAAATTCAAAGATTTTGCAAAAAGTGGTGGGATGAATTTTACCTTTTATAGGGGCCAAGAACGATGCTCAATTGTTGGATCTATGCTTGCTTCATCTGAAGCGTCCATTTGCGATCGCATCATTGGTATTGAATTCAAACAGTTTTCTTATTGACGCCTCAGATTAAAGCGTGTTTCTCACACACAAGCTTCGGTGCATCAACCTCAAAATACAGCAACATAATCATCATTACGCATTTAATAAGTAACGACTGGACGTGTATTGGAAGTCGTAACGCTACAGTTGTCTTTTCTTAGAAATATGCAAAAAATCAAATCATTGGCGCAATTCTCAGTAACATACGTTATTGACAACCACTCAAAGGAGATTCTGCAGTTCAACACTTCACTACTTCGTCTCTACATAAAAAGTTCAGCCATAATAAAAAGGAGCTTTAGCAGCTCAGTGCTTCACTCCTTCGGCTCTACATACAAAGTTCAGACACAAATAAAAAGGAGCTTTAGCAACTCAGAACTTCGCTGCTTCGGCTCAAGAATGCGAAATCCCCTCTTCGACTCAACGAATGTCCCATTCACCTCTCTGTGGCGTGCGTGAATCAGGTTCGACATTAAACTCTAACAATGGCATAAATATCTATACTTGGACTTGGGGGATTATTGTGCTTGTCGAAAAAACCTAACCATGACAGGAAACGACTCAAAGACAGAACTCTACGCATGACATAAATGACCATACACGGACTTAAGGATTATTGTTGTGCCCAAATCGGCATAAGCCCAATTGGCCAAAGAACAATGGCCCAAAAGTAAAGAAATGGCAAAAGCCCATTTCCAGAGATGCATAGACCAAAGCTCAGAAATTCAGAGGTGCCATTGCCCGAAGCTCAATGTATCTCTGAGGCCCAACATTACCGAAGCACCTCAATGTCAAGGCTCAAGAGAAATCAGAAGTACTAAACAAATTGATAAAGTTCCGACGCAGAAGTACTACTTGTTCAACTGAAGCTCTGAAGCTTATTCCTCAAACCGAGGCTCAATAAAGCAGAATCTGAAGCTCAACTATGACAAATGATGACCTATGATTGAAGATCTTAAAGTGCATAAGATCCTCTTGGAATGATTGATTGGACAGCTGCAATGAGTAGAAAGTGTTAATCATGTCAACTCAGGGCATGGGATGGCCGCCTTCTTCAGAAGCATTTAAGGCGCCACGAGCTAAAACAGTCAGAAATGATGCCTATGAGGTGATGTTTCGTTCAAGAAGATAATGCCACGTGTCCCATCATCCAACGGTTATTATTGTAGATGTAATACTATAAATAAACCCTCTTAGTGTCATAACAGGGTTTTTAAAAAAAAAAAAGGAGATCAATAACACAAACATACTCACTCTCTTTGATGTTGGAATTTTGAAGAAGAACATTGTGTAACATCGGAGTTTATTTTGTTTATTTCTTAATCGTCCATTATCGTATTTTGTTATTTTTTTATTTATCGGATCCCGAATATATTTGTCCCATGTCAAAAGCTTCTCTCACGTTCAAACTCAACATTTTCGACTAGTAATCTATCAACACGTGTCGGAATCAGCTTGCCAAAACGCGAGTGGGCCCGGTATCTGTTAGCGCATTTTTTGTGGTCAACAACTTCAAAAGGGACTCTTCATATTGCCATACATGGAAACGAGATTACTCAGCTTTGAATTCAGAACCTGTGCATGGATTTAAATTGAACTTACAGTAACAGAATAGAGTGATATTGTTCTAGCTAAGTTAAACATGACAAATAAAGAACCAAAACATATTTCACCACATCTTCTTTATCGAAGTTAAATTGATTGACCACTTCGGTTTGACTCAAGTGAACACGATTATTCTCAATTGATTCACCAAACACGTATTTCACATTTCTAATTGAAATCCAACAAGGGAAGCACCAAACATGTGTAATGGTCTCCACTCAAGGTGATTGGTACTGGCAATCTCAACTCAATCATGAAGCATCAAGTTTCTCAGCAATAATAATCAACTCCATTAACTAGCTCTAAATCAAATAGAAGGACAAGAAGAAGATCCAATTCCCACATCAATAATTTTTTTTTTTTTTAAAAGTTCTTCACTCATCTTCTTGTCCCTATAATCTTAGACAATATCCATCGATATTTTCTATTGAGAAAAATAATTTGTTAACAAGAAAGAACCAGCCGCATTGAAGTTGTAGTCAATCCAAATAAATTTGTCCGTTCCATGCTTGTAGACTTGTAGTGCCAATCTGTAAACAGATTACTATTTGGGCCCAAGAATCTTCACCCCCTTGATCGTAAGATTATAAATTTATAGTTAGTGATGTTTAATGTAGCGTACACAACTAAACAGCCCGGAAAGCTTGATCTGACAAAGAAGATGAAAGTCTCACAGTTTGCATGGTTAATACTATTGCTTCTCTATTGCCATATAATGGCCTTTCCCACAATATGTTGTGCAAATCAGGTTGACAATCTTTACAAACTGATTGAATCCAAACAATCAGATTTTCTTCCCATGCAGATAAATGGGATGAACTGGATATTGCATCAGATAAAAGATTTTCTTCTCCTGTTTATGTTGGAGCTCAAGATGAGATGATGGAAGCTGACAAGATTGAGAGTCTGTCGGGACAGCCTCAAGGAGTGGACTTCAATCAATATGCAGGCTATGTAACAGTAGATCAAAAGGCTGGAAGAGCATTGTTCTATTACTTTGTGGAGTCACCTCAAAATTCTTCCTACAAACCTTTGGTCCTGTGGCTTAACGGAGGTAAGTTAACAAATGAAGAACCTCCCTACTCTCCCAACACCCCCAACACACACAAACAGTTAGACCACATAAATTTGGCTACCTTAATAAGTAGAATTGAAATTTCGAAGTATGGAGCACCAAGCAATATGTTTTCTGTAAAATGAATAGGCCTAAGTACATCTATTTAGTTATTGTGAGTTCAACTCAGTATACACTGGTTGATTTGAGGGATCTAGGCAATTGGCCCTTAGGATGAATGAATTCGACCCCATTTGAATGATGAAGCTCAAGTCTACACAGAGGGAGGACCAGCTTTGGAAACATGAAATGCCCAAGTCAGTTCCATTGAATATATGTTTCTATCCTTCAAACTAGAACTCTTTCCTCTCTGATGGATTCATAGCCACTCCTATTGTTGTTAGGTCGCAAAGATTCTCTAAATACACTAAAAAGATAGTAACAGCATACAATTTACATGGCAATGAATTGTCATTAAGGAATTATTGGACCTGATAGCTATGGGGATAATTTCATGATTGGTCACTAAACTTTACGTTAAGTTTTCAAGGGATCACTGAACTTAAAAAATTTCCTCATTAGTCACTCAACTTTACAAAACGTAATCACATCCATCATTCAGTGATGGATGGATTACATTTCATAAAGTTCAATGACTAATGGGAAAAATTTTGAAATTCTCAGTGATTAATGATATTACATTTTGTAACGTTCAGTGACTAATAAAGAAACTTTTGAAGTTCAATGACCTCTTGAAAACCTTACGCAAAATTTAGTGACTAATAAGATAATTTATCATTTTTTATGTTTTTTTAGCTTTTTTTCTTTTTTTAAGGAGGTCAGCACACAACCTTATCGATTACTCCCAGAATAAAATGTTATTCTTTTTTCTAAGTTCGGCGATATTAGAGAGAATAAAATTGCATGGTAGGAGTATAAAAAAAATAGACTAAAAAAATAAAGATTGGTTAATTACCTGATTGGTCATTAAACTTTGCGTAAAATTTTTAGGGGTCACTGAACTTCAAAAGTTTCTCTTTAGTGATGGTGGGATTATAGTTCATCGATTAAAGGGAAATTTTTTGAAGTTCAGTGATCTCCTGAAAACCTTTCGCAAAGATCACTGACCAACCATGTAATTATCACGATAGCTATGGTATAATTGTGAAGTCCTAACGAACCTTCTATAATTTTTATCTCAACTATTTTATCCTTCACTTGGGTGATTTAAAAACTTCAATTATTGGATATTGAATTAGTATCAAAAGTCATAAATTCTGCCATTGACAAGCCTATGTTTGGCTCATGTATGTAAACAGTCAAATCACTTTTTATTCAAACATTTCGAGTGACTAACAAATACTAATACTCATCTGCCATTCATTTCTGTCTAATTTATAATTTGAACCGTTCATAAATACTTCCCAAAAATGCTCATTTTTTAACTACGGTAGCCAGAATTATACTCAACAATCTCTTCTTATAAAGATCACAAAATTAATCTATTTACATCCTACCATAGTTCCATGTCACCAGGCCACACTAGAGGTGAATCAGGTGATGAGGGGGTTTCAGAAGGATGCTCTTCCACTGCAGGCGTAGAGGGGTGACAGGAGCGGCATAAGATCACACGAGTCGGGATCCCCATTTGTTCTTGCTTTTTTATTTTCCTGCTACGCTCTACAGTAATAACCTCATCGTGCTTATAGTCCAACTTTTCAAGCCCTAACGTGGGACTGTGCCTCTAGGCAACATTACGAAAAGAAGCCATCCTTGTATTAATCCCCTGATCGAGCCCTAGTCAAATGGGGGATCGTGCTTAAACGAAACAAATGTCCATAAAGTTCACTTATTGATACTCAAGTCACAAACCATTCATTTTCTATTGTGGAATAACAGCTTAGCACCTGCTTTCATTACTTGTGAATTTATACTCATTGCACCTCTCCAATCTTTCCTGTTTTCACATTTGCTTTAACTATGACCTTCTGCACCGCCATTGTTTTCCAGCTCTTGCCCGCTAGATTAAACTATATACAAAACAGTAACAGAAAGATGCTAATGTACAGGACCAGGGTGCTCATCACTTGGATATGGAGCCATGGAACAACTGGGACCTTTCAGAGTCAACAGTGATGGAAAGACGCTGTTTAGAAACGAATATTCCTGGAAGGCTGGAACCAAGGTAAGCAAACTCCATATCCATAATCCGTCATCTAATAAAGTGCTTAATATATAACATGGAGCCAATGCCAAGTAAACGGCAGCGGCAAATATATTATTTCTAGAGTCCCCAGCAGGGGTAGGGTTCTCATACTCGAACACGACCTATGATTATGGAAAAACGGGTGACAAGAGCACAGCTTCAGATTCTTATACATTCCTTATAAACTGGCTAGAAAGATTCCCTCAATACAAAAATGAGATTTCTATATAACCAGAGAAAGCTATGCGGGTCATTATGTGCCTCGGCTTGCTTACACTATCCTTACAATGAACAAGAAACCAAATGAAACATTCATCAATCTCAAAGGCATTGCCGTAAGTTCGAACATAAAATTTCCTTTGCACTTCAGAAGGACTTGCTATCAATTAGCAGAAGTCTGATTACAAGTATCAATTTGTGGTGCAGATTGGAAATGCCTGGATAGATGACAATACTAGTATTAAAGGGATTTATGACTATTTATGGACTCATACTTTGAACTCAGATGAAACCAATGAAGGGATCAACAAGTACTGCGATTATGTCACTGGTAACTTTTCAGACCTTTGCTACAAGTATCAAGGCAAAGGAGGTCAGGAGGCTGGAAATCTAGACATTTATAACATTTATGCTCCAATTTGTCACACTTCCTCACCAAATCTTATCCATGGTTCAGCAAGTAGTCCTTATTGATGCTGACGTTTATGCTTAATTTATGAAATCAAAGAAAACCATTGAACCCCCGATCTAAAATCTTAAACTGTTAGAGGTTGTCACATGTATATCATTCCAATTTTATCATTCAACACATCCCTTCACGTGTAGTCAGAATTCATTTTTTTCCCATCAAAGCCTAATACGTACACAATTTCATTCAATGGGTGACAACAAAATTTGAACTCAGGACTTCTACTTGCTCTAATATCATGTTGAACACCTAATATAAATGAATTCATATATAAATCTTGAACTGCCAGAAACTATGATTTATGCAAAAATTGTATCCGATTCTTAGACTAACCTGATATTAACTTGAAATTAGGCGAAAGAGTTTGATCCCTGTTCCAGTGAATATGTATACTCCTATCTAAATATTGCCGAGGTGCAGAAGGCCATTCATGCTATCAACACATCCTGGTCACCTTGCAGGTACTTCTTTCTTTATCAAGTAGCAATATTATAAATGTATAGGTAAACATTTCAATGAAATTCCAATCAACAATAACAAACGAAGCACTTTTTTCAATAAATTTGGGTCGGCCACATTAATCTTTCTAGCCATTCCATTCGATCCATTGCTAGATCTACACGAAGATTCAAAGAAATATGAATACTAAAGCAGTCACCACTGACTTACTGAATTTGCATACAGTGGTGTAGGATGGACAGACAGCCCAACAACAATTCTGCCAATAATCAGAAAACTGATAGCAAGCGGCATTAGCTTTTGGGTTTATAGGTGAGCCTTTGCCATTTAATGTCAATTATAGCAGCTAATTCTTTTGATTCTGTATACTTCATTCTGTTCTTTTGGAACACATCCTAATCTTAACATATGACTATGTGAATGTGAATGTACAAACATATGAAATATCTCTTGAACAGACTAATCCTCATTTTCTCTACCCATCTGCCTGCCGTTAAATTACTCTATGTAAAAAACTGGCAATCGAAAATGATATTTCCACCAAAACTTGCAGTGGGAACATTGACGGGCGAGTTCCAATAACATCATCAAGGTACTCGAGAAACACTTTGAATCTTCCAGTGGAAACTGCTTGGTATCCACGGTACACTAATCAAGAGGTAATTGTCCTACACACATAATTTATAACAATCATGTTACAATGACATAATCCTTAATATAATGTCACATGACATTTCATCATTGGACCGTCTTAAACATAGTCAGCGTTTCCATCAAATCATCTGCTGCCACCTCGAATTATATTACTACATCTGTTACATTTCTTCTGGCAAAGTGGCAAAATCCAACTTCTAATTGCCCGTGCATGCTCATATGACCGGACTAAAGTATAGGCTTGTTGTGGCCATAAAAAAGATACATTTCAGTTTACAATTCCTCGTGATACTGGCAGGTTGGAGGATATGTGGTTCAATACAAAGGATTGACACTGTTGACAGTGAGGGGCTCTGGGCATACAGTTCCAAGTTACCAACCAGAACGTGCATTGACTATGATTGATCTTATCCTTTCTTCAGGGGAAACTGTCACCATCTTCTTGATGGGATAATATTTAGTCCTATGCACTTCAGTCATCTAAACAAAATTTGCAGAACTTGAAAATGAATCTCAATACTCGTGTCAACAAACAAAAATGGTTGAATTTTGCATGCCAGAATCCTTTATTCACATTCTCTTTAATTTGGTCTGTACGCAATTTTACCTCTAGTTGAATCGTAATGACTGGGCTAGAATGGTTTCTATTTTTTTAGTGATTTTCATTTGTCTCAAAGAAACGTCACACAACTTGGCAACATAAATGATGAGGATCAAAGAAGCGATATGGAGACCAGAAAATCTTGGAGTTATAAGATTGTCAAATTCAAACCAAATGATAAATGTAAAGTTGTTAATTTGTTATTTGATAGTTGTTATCTATTTTTTTTTTGGATAAACACTAGCTACAATAATAATGGAGAGTTGTTGAACTTATTTTGTTATAAATAGGAATAAATGTGTACTGGGTACTCATGGTCTATGGTCATCAATCAATAATGTTATAATCAAGTATTTTATTCATTTTAAAGTTATTTTCATATTTTCTTCTTCAATTCTATTGCTTGATTATATTACTTGATCGTGATCAAATTATTCGATTAGTCATTTATTATATATATATATATATATATATATATATATATGCAAATCAAATTATTTAAAGGTGCGCAATTATTCATTTATTCTGGGAGGAATTATTGCAATTGCCAAAATTTATTAATATAATATTTTCTTTTCTTCTCAATTGTACTATGCGCATGCTACTTGAAATTGGCAAGCAAGGTATCTTTCAATCTAGGTTTAATGTGGCAAATAAAGAACCAAATTAACTCCATCGGCCAGCTCTAAAACAAATTGGAGGAGCAGAAATTGTCTCTACAATCATAGGAATTGTCCAGCGACATCTTATCTTTAGATTTCTGTGACGTTTTAACAACAAAGAACAGGTCAAATCCAATTTGTAGTCAATGCATATAATGTTAATCTGCTGTAGACAAACACAACTTTGGTTTGGATTGAAGTGGACATTACTGTTCTCAATGGATTCTCACCAAACGCATTTTCGCATTTCTAATTGGAATCCACTCAGAGAACCACCAAAAATGATTTAAACTGGAATCCTCAATTCAATCATGCAACATGAAATTTGCATTAATTCACACTGAATTCCAATGGCTAGCTCTAAAGCAAATAGAAGGACCAGAAGTATATCATAACTCCCAAGTAAAAAGGAACAAGAACAAAAACCGTTATGCTTCGCCACCACCTAGGCTCCCACGCGGCTCAGCCGACCCACCGAAGTCCTTTCGCCGAAGCCATGTGGCATCCCACGTAGAGTAGGACCTACCAGAGTCCATTTAAATCCGATCCACCGAAGCCCACTCTTACCGAAGTGAATCATGAGTCTAACCCTACTAAAATCCCTCTACTAAAGACAAATCCAAGGTCCAAACGAAGCTTCTTTGCCGAAGTGGCGAGGTTTAATGAAGTAGAATCTGATGCTCAATTAACACCGATGACAATCCACGTTTGAAGATCTTGAATTTATGAAATCATTTTAGAATGATTGATTGGACTTTTATAATGAGTAGGAAGGTTAATCTTATCAGCATAAGTTATAGGGTGGCTACCTCCTTTTTGGAGACATTTAATGCGCCACAAACTAATGGAGTCAAAATTGATAACTATAATAAGATAGTTATCGATTAAGGAGATGAGGCTATGTGTCCCCCCATCCCATGGACACCATTCACATATAACACTATAAATATCTCTTATTTGTGTCATTTTGGAATAATGCAAATATATCAACTGCAAGCCATACATTCTCCTTTTTATTAATCTTTGATTTTTAATGTTTGAGGTGTGATCTTGATCTTGAATTTGGCTCTTAGTCGGTCGCTCATTATCGTATAATTTATCTCATATATTTACCCGGAACCCGAACATATCTCTCTCGTATTATAAAGCTTCTCCCACGTTCAAATTCGAGGTACTATCGATTAACAATTTGTCCACGCGTGTTGGAATTAGTTTGAGAGAACGCGAGTGAGCCTGATACACGTTAACAGTGTGAAAAACGAGCTCAACATAAATAAAAATAATTCTGTTTCCACATCATGATGTCCCTAGAGAAATTGTCCAGTGACATTTTCCACATTCCATGTCAACGGTGCGAAAAACGAGGTCATCAAAAACAAAAATAATATCTGCTTCCACATTGTGATGTCCCTACAATCAGAGAAATCGTCGAGTGACATTTTCTCTCAAGAAAAATGACGTTTTAACAATAAGAATCGGCCACATTTAATTTATAGGCAACACATGTATCAATCAGCTGTAAACAAATCATAATCACCCCTTTGCTCTTATAAATGTACCATTAACGAGTGTTTAGTGAGGCTACACATGTATACAAAACTTTGCAACCCACAAAAGAAGATGAAAGTCTCACAATTTGTATCCATATTATTATTGATTTTCTATTGCCATCAAATGACATATCCCACAATCTGTTGTGCAAATCAGATGGATAACCTTTACAAACTGATAGAATCAAGAAAATCAGATTTTTCATCCCACGAAGACACATGGAATGAAGTGGATATTTTATCAGATAAAAGATTTTCTTACCCTGTACGTGTTGGGGCTCAAGATGGGATGATGGAAGCTGACAAGATTGAGAGTTTGCCAGGACAGCCTCAAGGAGTGGACTTCAATCAATATGCAGGTTATGTAACAGTGGATCCAAAGGCTGGAAGAACACTGTTTTACTATTTTGTGGAGTCACCTCAAAATTCTTCCTACAAGCCTCTGCTCCTGTGGCTTAATGGAGGTAAATATAACGGACTTAGAAACCCACACACACGCCACAAACAAAATATGTCCCATTTATTTTCAATTAAGCAAGAGTGGGAGTACAATTCACTTCCCTTTGCTGCAAGAAATGTCCTTAAAAGTAAGAGCTTTTATGTTATTCACTTCATACCTGCACTAGTGTTAGTGATGAAGTTGAAAAGTTTGCTGAAGAAGACTTCAATTCTAAAGCTTCAACATGGGTTACAATATAACTTTCTACTAGATCGCAATTTTTTCCCATCTAATTCTAATGTGCAAAAGAGTATAGAGTAAACAATTTTAACAGTAAAATGAAGTCCACAGTTCATCTGCTCGGTTGTGAATTCATTTATGTATAACAACTCACATACATTCATTATGTAAGGTGGAATAATAGTAAAATAATGTCCTCTAGAGCCAGTGGTGTTGAATACTAATCTAAGTGTCAGCGTATCATAGGTCATATTAAATGAGCCATATTTCCTTATATTTAATTGAACTTGTAATTTAATAACATCGGTACTGTCACCTAGACTGATGTTGAACACCAGTGATTCTAAATTGCATTACTCATAATAGTAATGGTGCATTGCTTACTTTAGAATATGCGCTCATTGAACCTCTCCAAACATGCTTATTTTGAGAATTTCTAACAACTATCAAGTGCCAAAACAATAAGTTTTAAATTTGCTTTAAACAAGAGACCCAACTTAATCATTTACCTTTTTCACTGCCATTATTCCCATTTCCTTTCCATTATAAAAAAACCATATACGAGAAAATGAAAGCAAAATGCTAATGTACAGGACCAGGGTGCTCATCACTTGGATATGGAGCCATGGAAGAACTGGGACCTTTCAGAGTCAACAGTGATGGAAAGACGCTGTTCAGAAACGAATATTCCTGGAACCAAGGTAAGCAAACTCCATATACATCAATCCATCATCTCAGTGAATATTTAATATTAAAATATGGATCTAATATCAAGTAAATGGCAGTGGCAAATGTACTATTCCTGGAGTCGCCAGCAGGGGTAGGGTTCTCATACTCGAACACGACCTCTGATTACAGAAACACGGGTGACAAGAGCACGGCCGCAGATTCTTATACATTCCTTGTAAACTGGCTCGAAAGATTCCCTCAATACAAAAAACGAGATTTCTATGTAACAGGAGAAAGCTATGCAGGTCATTATGTACCTCAGCTTGCTTACACTATAATTTCAATGAACAAGAACACAAATCAAACATCAATTAAGCTCAAAGGCATTGCGGTAAGTTCAAACATCAAATTTCCTCTGCACTTCAGAAAGACTTGCTGTCAATCAGTAGAAGTCTGATTACAAGTTTCAATTGGTGGTGCAGATTGGAAATGCCTGGATAGATGACAATACTAGTATCAAAGGGATTTATGACTATTTATGGACTCATGCTTTGAACTCAGATGAAACCAATGCAGGGATCAACAAGTACTGCGATTATGTCACCGGTAACTTTTCAGACCTTTGCCATGAGTATCGACGCAAAGGAGGTCAGGAGGCTGGAAATCTAGACATCTATAACATTTATGCTCCACTTTGTCATAGTTCCACACCAAAATCTATTCCTGGTTCAGTAAGCTTTCCCGATTGAGACACGCGTTTATGCTTAATTTGTTTTTAAAATACAGAAAAACCAAAATAAATAGGTACTTGTTCCTGGCTGCTTTCAGTTAGTATCTATTGATGAGTGATCACCCACTATCTGACTCGAAAAGGTAGTCCGAAAGCTTCCTCACTCCCAACAAGCAATTCTGAAATATTTATGTACTAAATACGGTCCAGAAACAAGTTAAATTTCAAAAGCTTCTATGGCTCTGCTTTTACTCGTTGTTCATTATTTTACATTTCTCTGTAGTTAGAATAAAGAAGTTACCTCTTAACTATCTTAATTTATTATCCCAGCCTATCTATTGTAAACAAACTTAAATGATCAGTTTTTTTTTTATTCTAACTGAAAGAAACGTTAAAATTAGGTGAAGGAATTTGATCCCTGTTCTGGAGATTATGTATACTCCTATCTAAATCTTGCCAAGGTGCAACAGGCACTTCATGCTATCAACACGTCCTGGTCACCTTGCAGGTACTTTTTTTACTAAGTAGCAGTATCACAACGTTTCAATGAAGCCCCTGTTTGAGCCACATTAAAATTTTCATTATCATTCTTCTACTCATTTTTAACCACACATTCTTCAATAAAATAATACTTTCCATCATATCAATAAGTTTTCCTTCTTTTTCAACCACACATTCTCTATCAATTTACTATTCCAAAATACATTCTTCCAAAATAATATAGCTCAAACACAACCGACATTTCAGTTAACAATGACAAACTAAGCGCTTATCTCAATGATTTGGTGGGAAACATGAATCTTTTTCAGCCGTTCAATTCATTGCTAGATCTAGAAGATCCATTGAAATTTGAATAGCAACATGAAATTTCAATTAGATGATGTAAGCAGTTCTCTATAAATTCATCATTGCTGCTGAGATGCTATTGAAAAAAATTATATGGAAGACTAGTGAAGTTGTCATCAATGACTGACTCAATTTGTATACAGTGACCATGAATACAAAGACAGCCCAACAACGATTCTACCCATAATCAGAAAGCTTATAGCTAGCGGCATTAGCATATGGGTTTACAGGTGAGTCATGCCTTTAAATGTCAATTATAGCCTCAAACTCTGATTTTGTATACTTCATTGAGTTCTGTTGGCACACATCCTAATGTTAATATACAAAATGCATACATATGAAATTTTCCCTGTACAGACTAAATCCTCATTTTCTCTACCGCCCACTAAATTGTAAATTAATTCATGTGAAAATGGCAATTGAAGATGATAGTTGCAAAAAACTTGCAGTGGAGACATGGACGGACGAGTTCCAATAACATCATCAAGGTACTCCATAAACACTTTGAATCTTCCAGTAGAAACCGCTTGGCATCCGTGGTACACTAACCAAGAGGTAAGTACTACACTTATGACTTATCATCACCTTTGCATGCTCATATCTCTTTCTGTCTTATATACTAACTTATAGTCCTGTTATGGCCATGAAAATGCAACAATTCCTTGTGATACTGGCAGGTAGGAGGATATGTGGTTCAGTACAAAGGATTGACGCTGTTGACAGTGAGGGGAGCTGGGCATACAGTTCCGAGTTACCAACCAGAACGTGCATTAACTATGATCTCCTCTTTCCTTCAGGGGAAACTACCACCATCCTCTTAATAGAATAACATTAGTCATGAGTAAACAAAATTTGCACAATTCGGAATTTGAATCTCAACACTCGTGTTTATCAACGAAAATGGGGGAAACGACAATGTAATCATGTAATCATCTATCGTCAATTATGCAGTTGCAATGAATGAATGAATGTTGAAACAAACAAGAAATAAAAGCTACTTTTGAAAATAAACAAAAAAGGTCATCTCTTTCAAAAGTTCTTTCGTGTTTGTAAACTTTACACTACATTCCAAAGAAGAAGACCACAAAATATATATTTCTCTTACATCAGAAAGCACTGATTAACTGCGAACTATACCTAGAATTTCAATTAAATAACACAAATTTCCAATTTTAGAACACAAATTCTAGCGCAGATGCAATGACAATTTAAAAAAGAAAAATACAGACCTAGAATTTAACAGCTTGCCGTTTTGTTCCCCGTTCACTGGTGACGGCTGATTTCGTACGTGGACCTGAAGATGAAGAAGCTGAAACTTCGATTTTGAGAAAAAGAAAAAAAAAAATCTATATTCGGATCTTACATTCTTGGTAAAGTGAGATTTTGTTGAAAATTATTCATCTTGTCCTCTTGATTAATCTGGGTTATTCATTAATTGTTAATATTTACTACATTTTTTTCAAAAAAAGAAATAATGTCTTATAGATCAAATTGATAGTCGATGCAAAAGACTCGAGTTAAATGTTTCATTAGGCATTGAACTTAATACTATGTCACGGACTACTCATTGAATTTCAAAACTTGTCTTGTTGGCCATTGAACTTCACTCCGTCCAACTCCATCACTCGCCGGCTAAAAACCAGAGGCGCCTATGTGGACGACGGAAAGCTGAGCTGCCCAGTTAAATTCGTCTAACTCGCCAACTCATCGCCACGGTA
>CAIGRT010117533.1:0-18481 GCA_903798405.1 Fraxinus platypoda | reverse complement strand
GATAAATAAGTCTTTTTATACACTCCTACCAATTTTTTTTTTGGATAGAAACTATTATCAAAGACAAAATGCGTCATTTAATAGAAAGTTGAAAATAAAAATGTAACTAAAAACGTTGGGGACACAAGTGAAAATAAACAAAAATTGAGAGCCTTCATTTCAATCACAATGTGTGTAGCTAACAATAAATGTAATGTGAATATATAATTACATTTTTTTTTGTACTGATTTAACTATTTATCCTCAAAAAGCAAGGCAAGTGCAAGTTAGATACCATTTTTAAATGAAAGAAAATGTTTAATGGTAATCAAGTTACTACCAACATTGCACAAGCCTGTCAAAAAGGTTGGTGACTAACTTGCTATATTGTGAAAAGGTTGAGGACATCCAATGCTGTTTTTGCCTCTTCAAAAGATATTGTTATGAATGTCCTGAAAAAATTACTATCATTTTAAAATTTTGGCATGCTCCCTTTAATTAAAACGCCTTGTCAACTCAATCAACATTTCACCACTTGAAGAGTTGGAGGATTTTGGAGAGTTGACGCTCTATAAACCCAACTCACCTCTCTTGACGAGTTGGGGTGGAACTACTATTTCAAATGTTAACTTAGTGGTGTTAGTCATGTTTTTAAAAAATTAAAACATCTAATAACATGTAAAGTTGATGATCGATGAAGATGAGGAGCAATCAAAAAATACATCCATCCATAAGAATGAAGATCAACTACGATCTTGTGCAATTACTTTTCTTACTATCAACGATCTTGGCCATTGTGCAATTATTTTCTCGTTTTTTAAGGTCTTTTTTTCTCTAAGATTTTGAAATATAGTAAGATTTTCTAGATATCATCAAATGTATGTGGAAAATGGAATTAATGTATAAAGAATGTAAGCCGTTTGTGGCCCACATGGTCCATATAAAGTTAAATAAATTTAAAGTTTAAATGGTGGGTTAATTAACTGCTTAGATAACTTCCCATTTGGTTATTGGAGGGAAGTTATTGCAGGAAAAAACCACCACTTCCATGATGGATGGAAGTTGTAGTGGTTTTCTTTATATATATATGTCAAGGGTCCCTAACCAAACCCGTGTGAAAAATCCCTGCAGATTTTCTCTTAATATTGAAAGTCTTGTGTTTATTTCCATCAAGATAAATGGGTTATTAAGTGAGTATTGGCTAGAAGACGTTTGGTGCTTCGAAAACTCGTTTCTACTGCAGATTTTTCAATTAGATCTTGGATAGCATGACTGAAGGTATGTAATTTATGTCTTACATGTGGTATCAGAGTCATCCTTCATGTTTGTTATTCAGATCTTGTTAAAAGATACAGACAGAAACCTTTTATAAATACTTATAGAACTTTTGAATTCAATGACCGTTAAAATATAAAATTATGAGTGATGCAATTATATTTTAATAGTATATATTATAGTGGATCTTATTTCTGTAAATGAAGACAAAAACGGTGGGTTAATTAACTGTCTAGATAACTTCTCATTTGGTAATTGGATGGAAGTTATTGCAGGAAAAACCACCACTTCCATGATGGATAGAAGTTGTAGTGGTTGTCTTTGTATACATATGTCAAGGATCCCTAACCAAACTCGTGTGAAAAATCCCTACAGATTTTCTCTCTTAATATTGAAAGTCCCGTGTTTATTTCCATCAAATTGAAAGGGTTATTAAGTGAGTATTGACTAGAAGACATTTAGTGCTTCGAGAACTCATTTCTACTGCAGATTTTTCAATTAGATCTTGGATAACATGGTTGGAGGTATGTAATATATCTCTTACAAAGAAAAATACTTCTGAAGAGAATATTAGATTTATTGATTAATATGTGTTTAAAGAAATTTAATCGATGATATTTTGTATGTTTTGTTCTGCTGTTATTTGTGAAATTGATTCCTAGCTGAAACACCTCATAAAATTAATGTTCCTTGTGCATCAATAGGAAACCATATGTCGATCAAAAAGGAATTATTTTGTTTTAAAACACAACTTCTTCATCCCATCTAAAATGTATTCTTTTATTTTAAAATCTCTGTTAAGATGAAATTTAAAATAAATAAATAAATAAATAAATAAATACAACAATAACGAAAACTTTATTACCATTTTTAATATCAACTTCATTAAGAAAAGCAATTCAAGCATTTATATATTGATTAATAGCTTTATAGAGTTATGAATAATATTATTTATAGTTAGCGACTGCAGTATTCATCATATGAGAGCAACTTGTTATTTGAAACATTAATTTCTCGTAATTTCGTTGCTTCAAAGAACAAGATAATACCTCAAATAACAAGTTGTCATATGAGAATGATTACTGCAGTCGCTGACATCTTACTCGATATTGAATCGACGTGAGATTTTAATAATTTTTATTTTTGAACTCTACATATCCTTGTGTACAGTAAAATATTTAACTTTACTGAACTTTTCAATAAATGTAGTGACACAACAGATGATTGACGTAGTAGAAAAAGGACAGAATACACACACGAAGAACAAAATAAAAAGGTTTTTTTCTTCTTCTTCATTAAGCAAAGTAAAAAAATGCGAACTTTAATCAACACAAATCATATTCTGAAAGATAAAAAAGCAGTAACTTTCGATATGACAGACACAGTAGAAGGATTACCGGAGAAAAAAGTGAGGTGAGTTGTGTTTCCCTTTCCAAGGTGGTTCCCAGAAGCTGATGAATTATTATACTTTAATTGTCCCAAACCTTCACCCAATTGGGATCCCAGTCCCATCCACCAAGGCCCTGTGCCAATTGGATTTTGCACATTAATCCCAAATTCATGCTCTTTGGAAAATACTGAGCGCATGATCATATCATCAGAATGCAACTTTTCCTGCATTTCCATCAATTTAATTAATTGACAAACATGAAAAAAAAAATACCAAAATTTGGAATTAAAAAAATAATTATATTCATACGATCTTGCACTTCTCGACACATATATTTAACTTGTTATTCTAGTTAGCGCTCGGGAGAATATAACTTAATTTGTTCGATTCTTTTATTAATAACGGAACAGCAATTGAATAGAAATTAGAAGGAATTTTTTTTTTTTTTTTGAAGTCCAGAAAAAAAAAGCCTATATTATCCATGTATATATTTATTCTTTAAAAAAGCAAGATAACTAGGCAAAAAATTTCATGACCATGAACATATAAACAAATAAATTATAACAATTAAGAAAATATATGTGTATATAAATTATAACAAAGAGTTCAAATAATTTAAATATGTGAACCTAGATAAGAATCTTACTGTAGCATAAAGGAGAGAAGTTTTGCCAAGAACACCTTCCAAGTCTAGGCGGAGATTTTAGGTCTCCACCTAGACCTAGAGGGGAGTTTGGATTCCTCTACCATTGTTATTGAATTGTAAATCTCAGTACAATCGGGAGGGATGAGAGAGAAGAAAGGAGGAGAGAGAAAGAGAAAGAAATAAGCAAATTACAAAGACATAGTAAAACAAGAAGAAGATGAACATACCTAGTTAAAATCAAGAAATCTCAAATCCTATGTTGTCCGTACAATATCTGACCAGAGAGAGGGGGGGAGGAAAGGAGGGAGAGATAGAGGTGTATGTATAGTATGAATGATATGGAACGACCCAATGAATTATCTCTATCATGCAAGTTTTTTTTATTACATGATCGTTTGTAAGAATCTCTCTCTCTCTCTCTCTCTCTGTTGAATTATTTTTGTATAATTACTTATTTTAAGTCAAGTTGATTTACTTATTGCTTTCTCTGCTCATCCTCAATTAATTCAAGTTAAGTGGTACTTAGTCCTATAAATAATCAAATCTTATACTATTTTATAAATTAAAATTCAATCAAAATTGAAAATATAGTCGTTATTGGATCTCACTCGTTTAATAAAAGTCAACAATAACAGTTAATTTTTCAATTTTAATCCGATTTTAATCTCTACCGAACGGGGCCATACTAAATATTTTAAGAAATTACTTTCGACCTCAACCTAGCAGTCCAATTTACAATGACAAATATTGAACTTACTCTCAACAAATATCTAGAATTGACTACACGAATTCTTCTTCATTTTGTATCCAATTCATTATAGAAAAATGATATATATATAAAAAAAAAAAAAGTAACTAGATTGTCTTTGAGCAGTGCAACAATTCACCACTAGAAAACACCCACTATAAAATAAATAAATAATATATATATATATATATAAGTTCATCTATGTTATAATTTGAGATTATAAACTATCGACTTAATCGGTTATTGAAACAACATACGCATAATTACCTCATGTTATAAATTAAATTCGTACATTAAATTTTTTTAATTAATTTCGAATTAATAATTTAAATCTGATATGAAAGGTTCATAATGAAACAATTGCTTCTTCTTTTTCTTGCAGAGAAAAATAAAAATAAAAAATCAATGGCAATCTAGTAATTATTTGAAAGTTATAACCATTTCCTGGGAATATCCAAGTTGAAAGTTACCCTATCTAGACTCTAAAGAGATTGGTCCCCATTTTGTAGGATGGATACTTCGATAATTCCCATGTGGTTTATTATTTATTATAGCTGAATAATTTTCCTCTTAATTCATATTTTTCATAACTGTACAGTTGACTTTTTTTAAGGGTAGAAACAAAACTGCAATGAATTATTCAAGGATCAAAACCTATTATTAGGGTAAGTATTATGCCCTAAATTCAATCGATTTAGATTGTAAACATTTTTAATATGTTTAATGCATTTAAGTCTTAATAGTGGAATGAAAGATATGATTGATAATTGANATTATTCAAGGATCAAAACCTATTATTAGGGTAAGTATTATGCCCTAAATTCAATCGATTTAGATTGTAAACATTTTTAATATGTTTAATGCATTTAAGTCTTAATAGTGGAATGAAAGATATGATTGATAATTGAGATTGACACATATTCATATCTCGTAATTAATCGGATCATATTAACGAAAGAATTATAGTTTCATGGTAAACGAACGTGTTTGATTTTGTCATACCACGTGACATTTTCTGTCATTGGTATTGTTCCGACACATTGCTAAATGTCAATCTGGGACTACAGATGTTAATTGGTGATAAATTAAAAATGAGTATTTTAATTTATCGATTTTGATTAGATCAAAATAATAATTCACGTCGTTAGACATCGATCGTGATCAGGAACCTAATGAGTCATACATAAAATGAGAATTAGAAGAATGCTATTTACAAAATNCTGGGACTACAGATGTTAATTGGTGATAAATTAAAAATGAGTATTTTAATTTATCGATTTTGATTAGATCAAAATAATAATTCATGTCATTGGACATTATGATCAAAAACCTAATGGGTCACACACAAAAGGAGAATTAGAAGAATGAGATTAACCAATTAATTAATTAACAAGTGTTGGAGAATTAATTAATTGTGTTGCTTGTTAATTGGATTGATTGAATGTTGAATCGGGTTAAGTTTAAGAGACGGATTAAGCTCACGTGGACTTCTATTAATAAGTTGTTAGGGTATGAAAATTCATAACACAACACAATTTATTATTGTTGTAAGCACAGAAAAAGAAAACCCTAATTCTCTCAATCTTATTCCTTGTGTGGATTTTAATTGAAAACTAGACAATTGGACAATTATGGATTGCAGATCAGAACTGTTCTTCAAGCAATTCATCAAAAGTATAATTCTTTATCACAATTTCTCTCTAAGTGTAAAGAAGATCCTTGGTGAGAATTGAAAATTTTGTTTAAATTCCATTGTGCATGTTAAGTAAATTATCAACAACTAAAAACCTTTTACCCGTTTTTGTCAGACCAAAATATTTATCTAGAGAAGACGAAAGTAATTAGACTCTAAATACAAATTTAGTACATATACGTAGTCGAAAAAATACATGCTATATTCTTGAGAGTTTTGAGATAATTATATGGATGTTGTCATAATATGTAAGGAAAGCTGCATTTTTTTATTTGGCTATTAATTTCATTTAGTCATTGTCATTGTCGAGTTTAAGATTTTCCCAGATATATTTATTCCTAAATGTTATTTAACAAAAACAGGTACGATTTTAGAACAAAATCAAAGATTTGTAAAGAGACTTCAGAGAGTTTTTCATTCAATTACTTTTATGTTTTCTTGCCTTGTCCTAGGGTGTAGAATAATCACTTCGTCTATACATGTCAAGAACGTTTTTGACATGTTTAATAAAATAGACAGTGGAACATTTGACAGAATTGAAAACACATTATATATGGTCTAATTTTACATATCAAATATGCCCTTTAGACAGAGGCGGACGCAGATCTTAAAAGTTATGGGGGCACAATCGAACTTGTAAAGAAGTCGGGAGAAATTTTACAATCGAAAATTTGCATCCAAAAAAATCATACCCCATATAATTTTACATCCGAAAATTTACATGGGATATGACTTTTTCGGATGTAAAATTTCGAAAAATTTTAATGTCATATTCCATACAAAATTTCCTAATAAAATGATGAAAATGATATTGAGAAATTTGTATCGCAAAAATAATAAATGTTAATGAAATAATTGATTTTTTAAAAAAAAATACGAGTTAGACGTCTTTTTTTAAGACTCACGTTTAATGTATTTTTAACTATTTTCGATATCTGTTTGGACTATTCGATATTCCCATAATGTAGTTCCCGAAATAAGTTTTGAGATGACATAAGCAATTTGTAGATTCGATTAGCGTACGATCGTCGAAATTTTTTAAAAATTAGCATGTTATCGAAATTCGAATTTATTTGATTTTGCCCCTGTTATTTTCAATATCTGTTTGGACTATTCGATATGCCCATAATGTAGTTCTCGAAATAAGTTTTGAGATGACATAAGCAATTTGTAGATTCGATTAGCGTACGATCGTCGGAGAATTTTTAAAATTAGTATGTTATCGAAATTCAAATTTATTGTGATTTTGCCCATGTTTGGTGGAGATTAAAATCAAATTTTTAATAAATTTTGATAAAAGTTAAACAGTTATGGATTCAATGAAATATGTTATTAAAATTAATTGTCAACTTTGATTTAAATTAAAATTTAGATTTCAATCGATACCAAACACGATTTTATATAAAAAAAAAAATTCTCAAAAGTTGGGGTGGGGGCACTTGCCCCCCAGGACCCCTCCCGGTCCGCCCATGCCTTTAGATATAACATTTGGAGGTAGTATTTTAAAACCCAAATGATACTTTTTTTGTAACACAATATTGTATAACCTCTATTTGGTGAGGAATAAATCGAATTTTTAGTTGATTTTAATAAGACTTAATGAAATATGTGATTGAAAAATTGTGGAATCCATAAAATATGTGGTTGAAAATATGGACGCTTTGAGATCTAGCTTATAAAGAGGACCATAGTTCTATGACTTAAATCTTAAAAGATTAAGTTTTAGAGAGGAAAAATTTCATGTGTACTTATATCTTTATAAAATGTCCTTTTACGTATATTGGATTTAAATTTTTATTGTAGAAGCAATGTTAAATTCTTATTATTTATTTTTCCTTAAAGTCGTATGAATGTAGCATATGCAATTAATGTAAATCTTCCAAGTCACTTGAAGGAGAAATTTATTCAAACCATTGAAATGGTATTTGAAAGTACACTATTTACCCTAGTTTGCTTGTGTTTGCATAGCTTATCCAAGGAAGTAAACAATTCGATGATTAAAGATTATCATATGATTCAAATTAAAGTAGATGAGTAATTCGCGTAATTTAAAAATTCGAATAACTCATCCAACTTTAACACAACAATTTGATGTGCTCGAAACATATTAGCTCATGTCTCTTTCTTGATCTTAGTTAATTTTAGGGATAATTGTAGTAGCGGTACCAAACTTTTCATTAAGTAATAGACTTTGCCCAAACTTTTCATTTGTGCTATCCACAGTACTAAACTTTTCAAAATGTCGCAACTGAAGTTCAAATGAATGGTTTCTATTAGTTTGATCGTTAGTTGACCAAATAATTGACTTTGATAGTAATTTTGACTGATTTTAAAAGGTTAAAATTGTAATTTTTTATTTTTTTATATAATGAAATAATCAAAATCAAATAATTAAAATTAAAAACCCATTTCCACCTTCTTTTTCTCCATCTACCCCATCCACCCCCACCTCCACCCTAAATCTAGGAAATCAAAACATCAATTGAAGTGTTCTTACAAAGCCCAGAAGACCTAGACCAGAGGAAGATTTTAGAATCAAGGGATTTTATGTAGGCAATGTTTGATTTGGGTATTGTGTTTGGGGCTCCGTTGAAGCTCTGTTCTTGTTCTTACAAAGCCCATAAGAACTAGACCAGAGGAACCAATTGCAAGGGGAGCAGTAAAGCCAACGCCTGACAATAGAATGAGCAAAGAAGACTTTAATTTTCGACAATCGAGTAATTTGCCAGCTCGAAGTGAAAATATGGTTCAGAAATCTCCTAATGAATCAACGCATCGCAACTATAGAGGCTGCGGAGCAAGGTCCAATGGACCTGCAAGGCAAATTGCAGGCTCCGAGTATAGCATTGAACGGTCACCACTTAATCCACATTCTTAGGCCAAGGTTGTCGGGAGAGGTAATAGATCTCTTTATTTGGATGGAAAGAACTCGTACGACAGTAGTCACGGAAACCCTGGAAGATCCCGTCTAAGGCCAGCTACTAGGGGAGATGAAACTGTAAGTTTAATTAATTTCTCCTTGATTTTACTATCCGATTTCATAAGATAGCTTCAACGGAGAATTGCAGATTTGTACCGAAAGAAATGGGTTTTGATTTGTACTGAAAAAATAGGTTTTCGACGGAGATTTACAGATTTGCAGATTTGGTAGGGGTGTCTCGGGGTGGATGGAGAAGAAGAAGAAGGTGAAAATGGGTTTTTAATTTTAATTATTTGATTTTGGTTATTTTATTATAAAAAATGTAAAATTATCATTTTAACCTTTTAAAATCAGTCAAAATTATTGTCAAGGTCAATTATTTGATCAACTAACAGTCAAACTAACAGAAAACATCAATTTGGACTTCAGCTGCGACATTTTGAAAGGTTTGATACCGTGTGTGACACAAATGAAAGGATTGGATAAAGTTTGCTACTTAATGAAAGATTTAGTACCACAGCTGCAATTATCCCTTAATTTTATTCCATCTAACATATCAAACACATCGTCAAAATCCTAATGACTACAATCGACCCTCTTCTCTTGCAACTGAAGGGGACCCAAAATGCCCACTCTCCTCTAGCAATCTGAGGTGGTAGAACTCTTTTGGTCACTTTTCAACTCAGATCCTTGGCTTTTAGCATTGATTCTTCTTAAAGACTTAGGTTAATGACGCGTTCCCACGTGTCGAGAAACCATTAACTGCTAAAAGTGGAATTCACCAAGTGTAACTAAATATTTCTGTTTTTATCTTCTTTCTATAATATTTGCAATCCTCATCAGATATATATATATATAATTTGTGGATGTAGCTAGCAATCCACCATTGCACTCCTAGATTTTGTTGTACATCCTTTTCCACGTAAAAGAAAAAAAAAAACTTTGCATCTTTGCTAATTAAAAAATAAGATTTGTAGGGTCTAGGGCCCCATCTCCCTCTGCCGCTACTTCTCTAGTCCATTATCATACGATTCACCTTTTTTTTTTTATATTTCACCCCCACTCTCGAGGAGAAATGAACTCAGGTCAAGCACCTAGTAAACCCATGCTCTTACCATTTAAACAAGCTACGAGGGTTTATTAATCAAAATATTGAAAAGACATAAATGTTAACGTAGTGTGTTTTGAGTTGAAACTCCAAATACCAACAAGTAGTATCGAAATCATATCTCAAATTTAGCCAGGTAGATGAGCAAGATGAATTTTAAATGTTTACCATAGATCTAATGGAAGGCATTAGTAATGGTCAAAAGAATTGTGGTCAGCGTCTAACATAGGCTCCGTTTGGGAGCCATTCTTCTTCAAAGAATACATTTTTTCCATCACATCAAGCGGGGTCCATGAAGAATGTGTGGTTGAAAAAGAAGGAAAAGTTATTGATGTGATGGAAATATTATTTTATTGAAGAATGTGTGGTTAAAAATGAGTAGAAGAGTGAAAATGAAAATTTTAATGGTTACCAAACGGAGGCTGAGATAGAGTCGAGCCTTTGAAGAATACGTGAACTTTCCTTGTTTGAGAAAGATGGACGCATAGATTATTGGCATAGTACTTCATTTGAATGAAGATTGTTGAGAAATGGCGAGCAAAAGTATAACATTGACTAGACACGTAAGAAACTAAGTATAACTTTTAAAATCGAACTCCAAGTCTCAGTAAAGATTAGAATATTTTAATGTTTATTTTGTCCTTTAGATGACTTTCTATTTGTCTTTTCTTTCTTAATTGTTGATTTTGGAAGGGGGAAAAAACAAAAACTACATTATCAGTTCTTTCAGAAGAGACCATTAATTAATTATGGGGTTGGAAGAACAGGTATAGCCACTAACTGAGGAAGTTCATAGATTAAATTTACCTAATTAATCTTTCGCTATCAGATAGTGGTGATTAAATCATAATTAATAGAGATTAGCCTAATGAGATTATCTCTTAACACTAATAATATCCTAATCTTTTTTTCTTCAGTGGAGTTTCTTTCCAAATTATTGTCCTACACTAGATCATAGCTGGCGCCGACTCACATATTTTATCCAAATGATGCTACAGGATTGGGACCCAGACCACTTGGATGTAGTGGCACTAGTTGGAACTTCTCACATAGAAGGTGGAGGTTCGATCCCCCACCATTCCCATCCCTCCCCTGTGTATTTAAAAAAAAAATGTCGAAGAATTGGGACTGGTTGCTGAAGGTTGAAGACATATTTGCTCTATTTCGAATAGGTTGGAGGGTCCAACAGTACATTTAGGAAGAACCTCTCAACCATTAAATCAAAATAGCGAGGTTCATCCTTCACACACATATTTCATACAAGGTTGAAGACATATTTGCTCTATTTCGAATAGGTTGGAGGGTCCAACAGTACATTTAGGAAGAACCTCTCAACCATTAAATCAAAATAGCGAGGTTCATCCTTCACACACATATTTCATACAAGGTTGAAGACATATTTGCTCTATTTCGAATAGGTTGGAGGGTCCAACAGTACATTTAGGAAGAACCTCTCAACCATTAAATCAAAATAGCGAGGTTCATCCTTCACACACATATTTCATACAAGGTTGAAGACATATTTGCTCTATTTCGAATAGGTTGGAGGGTCCAACAGTACATTTAGGAAGAACCTCTCAACCATTAAATCAAAATAGCGAGGTTCATCCTTCACACACATATTTCATACAGAACACACAGAGAACAAAAATCTCTTCATCATTCGAATACTGATTGATATAGATAAGAAACAGGTGACAATGACAGTCGAGCCAAAACACAAAATGCACGCGTCGCTAGAAGCAGTTCTAAAATACATATATGCATGTAGGATACCAGCAGATCACACCCTATTTCCTCCACGGGGAAGAAAGAAAATTAGGTAAACCGCCCATATTGGCTAAAAAAAGGATCTGATAATATGAAGAAGAGGATTCTATATAATTACATGGCTAAAAGCCAACAAAATTAGCAGTTAAAAAGTTCAGAGATCGGAGTTAGCAGTTATTTCCTAATTTTGACAACCGAGACTTCTTCTACTTTCCTTCAATATTCCAAAGGCTAGTTTGTATCTTTCCAAAGATGTGGTGCCTGCCTCAATATGATTCCGAGCCTCTTCTCTTTTATGGTTCACCTGCAAGTGCTTCAACTCCATCCAACTCTTCAATTTTAAGAAGTTTGACATCGACGACACCAGTCAATTCATCATCCTCATTTGATCTGATTCCAGTCCTACCAGCTCCACCAGCTGATGACCTTGCAGTTGGAAAACTTTTCCTTTCTATCCTAGGTGGACAATATTCTCCAGAGTCTGTCAGTTCATGATTGTGCTCCATTCTTAATTTCTTATATTGGCTAAAACCCATTTCCCAGAATCAGCTCTTTGCACTCTAATGAAAGCTGGACAACCAGTTCTTGAGTTAGTTTGAAATCCCTCCTTCGAACACACAAATTTCTGAGAAATAACAGAACCATCAACTCTGGATCGATACAGCTGACCAATCCGAATTTTGAACCCCACTTCAGTGGCATAAACATTTTAGAACTCCTGTGCATCTTCTGCTGAATCAAAGTCTAAGCCCACCTGTGGTTCCACCTGAGATTCTCTATCATCATTCTTATGGCCGTTACTTTTTCCAATCACTAGACCCAATGGTTTCATCCTTATAGTCATAATATTTTCTAGATATTTTTTTATTCACACCAGTATATAACATAATTACAAAACAGAAAGGGGAACCAGTATATAAGAAAATGAATAGTGGATATACAGTTCAAACTGTTTTTATTTATGTCAGACTGATGAAAGTAGCTATTAGACAACAGATACGATAGAAAAATCCACGCTGTGATGAATAAAAAGAAAATCCAAGATAGAAGAATCGTCTATGAAGAATTCAACCCACCAGCAGTGCTGTACAATTATTTTAATTTTGAGCAAATGCAAGAAAGCAAGAGCATCAAAACTTGGTATGTCAACTTGGCAAGGACTTCCAGATTAAAATTCAAACAAAAAAAGAAAAGACTCCAGGAGGTGCTATTCAGAGTGCGGGTAGAAAGGAAGTTATGCACAATCTAGCATCCTAAAGCAAAGAAATCAGATAAGTGTAACATTAACTTGTTCAATATAAAAGCAGACTTTGTATTGCATCATTTGCACTGTGCAACATACATGCAAGGACTCTAATAAACATACAATCGGATAGATAATAAATGAAAACAGCTTTCTCAGCATAAGTATTATCCAGTCTCTTAGAGCATCGTTTCTCCTTTTACAATTTAAAACCCTATCCTGACAAAAAAAAATTCATCAAAATTTGGTTATGCTTAAGCTATAGGGATAAAAGTAAGCCTGGCAACAAAGTAAAACCTCTTATGCTATGTCAATGGAACTCATTAACATGTTATTAAAAATACCAAAAACTTTTAGACAAAAAAATAGTGTATATAATCCTACCAAGGCATTTCCTGCCCAAGCCTCACAACTCACAAGGCACTAATCATATTTTTTCCTAAGTAACAATTGTAAATTGTAAGCATTGAAAACAACCTGAAAAATAGATGATCATTGGCAAAACACCAAAAGCATGCAAACTTGGAATCGAGTTTGATAGATCCCACAGCTTAAAAACCCAAATTGAGACTTTCCACATTAAATATATCTTAAATCACGATTCATATTCTGCCCATTTCTCCAAATAAATCTTTCAATAATAACGTTTGCATAATTACATTACCAAATGATAACTCTTTTACTAGCCATCCCAAAGTAGTAAACTGGACCATATTTGTTAACATTTAACACCACAACTCATAATGACACGAATGAACTTCTATACATTACAGGCCTAAATATCAAAGAATGCAAAGCACAAGAAAAGGTGAGATTATTAAAGGGGAATGAAAGATACCCGAAACTTATAAAATCAATAAATTCACAAACTCCAAATTAGCCAAGTAATTGAAAATAGCACACGATTTATGAGAAGCAAATAAGTCCAAACAAATTTTAAATCACTATTTCCACATCAAATAAAGGATGAAGACATTTCAGTCCAAGCACATAAGTTCTCATCCAATCTACACGGTTACATGGATTCATCACAAATTCATCAAACCCACAAATCTAGACATAATCAAACCTAAACCAGAAGATATAGCCAAAATGTTACAACATACAACCAAAAACAAATAAAAAAATTTGCATCATTAATATCAAGAAATCAATCATTGGGCGGTAAAAAGATTAGGATTTTACCTCTTGCATGTCTGAGAAAGGGGAAATTTCAAAACAAGGGTTTTAATGACCCCGACAAATTACTGCGAACTTGAGTGGCTCGCTGAGAAATTGAACACAAATCGGGTGATTCATGGGTAGACAACTCAAATACTATTCAGAATCTAAAGTAGAAGAAAAAAAAAATTCAACCTTTTTATGAAAAATATGGATCAGAGTTGAAATTATTTTCATCTAGTTCTTCATTTTCCGAAAATTTATTGGAGATTCTGGTTGGCGTGTAGTTAATTTAATCAATCACTGGTCAGAACTAGTTGCTCGTCGGTTACTTTTGCTCATTAAACTTTACTGCTACTTGTTTATCAAAATTTAAAAGTTTAGCCCTTGCTCAAATTACATATAGCAAAATATAGTAAGCAACAAGTAATTTTGCTCAAATTTAGGTGAACAACGAGTAAATTTTTGAATTTTAGTGTGTGTTTGGTAGGGATTTTTTGGGGAAAGAATTGATTTTGAATAGTGATATGATGGGAAATGTGTGGTTGAAAAAGAAGATAAGATTATTGATGTGATGGAAAATATTATTTTATTGAAGAATGTGTGGTTGAAAATGAGAATTGATTTACTGTTGAAAATGATATTGGTACCAAACATAGCCTTAGTGAGCAAACAGTAACATATAACAGCGAAGTTTAATGTACAACGAGTAATTTTTTAAAGATCGATGAGCACGTGATAACAAAAGCAAAGTTCATTAGCCATTGATTAAATTAACTCGATTGTGTCAACCTTCGGGGTGTATAAAGGTATGGTTTGTTGTAGACTACCTTGGGTTAAAGACGGTGGATTTTGAGTGTGGGGGACTATTTTTACTCTTTTACAAGCAGGATGAACAAAAATAATCATCCTATCAAATCGAATAAATCGCCATTTTCATTAAAAAAATTACATATTTTACCAATAAAAAATATTATTTATTAGTTCGATTTGTACTTTGAAATATATATGTATTAGTTGGCTTCAATTTTGATTAAGGAATAATAATTTATGAAAAATATTTTTCTTATCTATTTCAAAAATAATGATTTTGCAAATTTAAATTTTATGGATAAACTTTGTATTGATATAAATATATTAATATTTTAACATTTATGTTTAGATGGTTTCAATTCAAGTGTTATATTTCATATCAATATTTTGTTTCACTTGTTTAAAAGATGTTATTTTTATATTGATAAAAATGCGATTTGAAAATAATTCAAATCGTCAAACCTAATTGTATTTGCCTTTACTTATAAATACTTATTTATATAGTGATTTAAATATATTTTTTGAATTATTTATTTGAATATTTGATATGATTTAATGATTATTCTTCTTCAAAAAAATTGAAAAAAGAAAATAATATGTTACTCTCATATGATATGTGTTATTAGTCGAGTTCTTAATAATTAAATCGATTGTATTTCAAAGTTTATTCTATTCGTAATTTTTTATTGTTCAAGGATGAGTTGGTCCTTTACGTAAAGAAGTTAGGCCTTCTTCCTAGTGGAAGCCAATTCCTTTTCAACAATAAAAAATATATTTTTTTATCTTTCTAGTTGAGGTAGGGAGAGAAGAAGTCTCTTTCATATTCTCACTTGATTAGAATATTGTCTCCGGTACGAAGCAAGATAGACAGCACTCTTTTGAAACGTCAGAAATTTACTTTTAAAAATAAATTTTTTTTTTTTAATATCTTCTTGTTTTTTGAGTAGGTACCTAAAATCTTGTAGACATCTCTGGATATGCCATTAGTATGCTCTTTTAAAGAGTTTTATATTTTCATCGAGGACATGAATTTATGTGATCACATCGATAATAGCTTTTAATGTGACGATGTTGTTACGCCTCACCACCGAGGCTCCCAGTGCATGGAGACATTGCGTTAGATCTGACAAAATAAAAAAAAGATCCAATTTATCAAGATAAAGAAGTCAAAGAAAAAGTTGATCTCCTTCATTTTGAAGCTCTTATTTGGCCGAAACTTTATCTCTATCTGAAGTTCTTATTTGACCGAAGCCTTCACTCTATTTGAAGCTTCCTTTTAGGCTAAAACACTTGCTGTCTTTTAAATGATTTGCAAGTAATTTTTAGAAATGATTAATGTAACGTTTATGATAATGAATATCATGGTTGTTTCCTAGGGTGTAGGGGGACTGACCCCTTGTCAATATATTAAATGTATAGCAAGCTTAGTAATGTGAGACTTTGGCCTGATGAGGCCACGTGATTCTTATCCAACGATTATCACATCGACCGAAGTCTATAAATAAGTAATTATTGTAACATTTAAACCTAATGCAATTCTGCATACTTAAAAATACATTCAACTTCTTCTAGTTCTTATCCCATATTATTTGCTTGGGTCTAGTTTGTTATTAATTTGTTCAAATTGTTTGTGATTGTTTGTTTTTTTACGCAATCATCATTTATCACATTGCCGGTACTCAAACATTTTTTGGCTCACGTTGTAGAGCATCTCCCACGTCCATAAATGTTACCCCTTTTCCGTCCGAATCTCCAATCAAAACGTATTGGAATTTGCAGATGATGAAGTAAGGTGGGTTGGAAAATAAAGTTTTAAAGGTTTGAGATTGTGGGTGGTACATAAAAAAAAATTGGGTATAATTTGTAAAAGAATAAAATGTTTGGATATTAAAGTTACAATTAATACTTTTTAATTTTGACATTTTTATTATTTTTAACGAAAAATTTGAAGGTAGGCAAGTTTTTCGCACAAAAAGTTTCAAATGAGAGGTTTTCTGCGATTTCCAATATATATCGCAAATGAAAACGTTTCTAGAAACTTTTCTGCAATTAATCCAAAAAATAAACAAAAACATTTCTATACATAACCCCATGTATTGTAAAGCCTACAAAATAATGCAAAACATTTAAAACAAGCTAAATTCTAATTTTATCTTGCACTAGATTACTAATTTTCTATTGCCAAAACAATGGAAATAATCGTTAATGGGCGATGATATTACTATTGGAGATTTTGACGGAAATGAATATGTCGATAGTTTTAAATGAAATCGAAGAGCAATATCGTCAATTGTCACCGATGCAACTCCATCAACAATTATCAATAAAAACATTGTCGGTGATGTTAACAACCATTAATGGCACTTCAATCGCAGTGAAAATCGTTGATATCACCACAAAAACATAGTTGAACACTGACAAATCAATGAAGGACCCCGTTTGATAATCATTCTTTTGAAATTCTTTTTTTCTCGTATTCATTTTTAATCACATATTTTTCTAATAAAATATTATTCACATAAACCAAAAATTTTCTCATACTTTTTAACTACACATTCTCCAAAAAATTACTAATCGAAAACTCGTTCTTCCAAAAAAAAATGGCTATCAAACGGGAGGTAAAGCTTTAAACAAACTTCCCATGCGTGATAAAAAATTTTGTTTTTCTCCAACACATAAACCTCATTCACTAGGTATATTTTGAACATTCTCATTCACCCGATAACTATTTTGGTAAGTAAACATATGATTTCAGTTTTTTCACGGAGAGAAATACAAATCAATTTTGATCTTTCAAAATGAAGGAACGAGTCCGACTAAATTATATGCCAGTAAGAGTTTCTTATACAAGTCATTTTTCAACAAAATTCCTGTTTATTGTATCGTTCTTAAACGACATCCCAAATATGCACTCAGGGGCGGACCCACATGGTGTCATGTGGGGTCAAATGACCCCACAATTTTTATTTTTTTTTTGAGTTTTCCTCTTTGAGTTTTTTTTTTTTAACCTAAACATTTTTGAATTCTCATTTTTGACTCCACAAGAAAAATGGTCTCGATCCGCCCCTGTATGCACTTCAGGTTTTCGAATCATTGGAGAGGCATAGAATAGTAGCTAGGAAGTAAAATATAACGAAGACCTGCGTCTTCATGCCGTCGAATTCCGATCATCCACCCAACAAACTAAGCATGTTTAGTAGCTTTGGAGATGATTCAGATTTTCAGCCTTATACTTCTATTGTTTGATAAGTTTAAGAAATTTATACCGTGTATATAAGAGAGATAAATTTTTATGTCATTACCTATGAAGCCAAGCTGCACAATGACAATGTGACAAGGGGAGACTCGTAAACTTACATCGCTTCACTCGTCAATCACCACGTTCGACCCCCTGACAAGCTAGCCCGCGCTCGCAAATGGGGTGAGCCTAGCTAGCACGAGTTGATTTGTTTTCAAAAATCCAGCTCATGGGTCAATAATTTTTTTTAATTAAAAATTCAATTTTTATTTTTTTTTCAATTTTTTTTGTTTCCCAACTGCACGCCAACGAGTGGTTTGTATGGAAAAATCCAACAAGGCTAGGCCTCCTTGTAGATGAGGTTCCGAGGATGCGCGAGTTGAGCGATCGCACATGACGTCATCATTGTAGGGGCACCAAAAAAATAATTTGATATTTGTGTGTATATATATGTATAATTACTAATTTAACGAATTTATTAATTTTAAAATTTAAAA
>CAIGRT010117505.1:0-27929 GCA_903798405.1 Fraxinus platypoda | reverse complement strand
AAATTTGGATTAATTTCTCATTTACAAAATAACGAATTCCGCTTAAATCATTTAAATTTTTGGATGGTGGTAGGGGTGGGAACTATTTATAATATGGCGTCGACAGTTCGACGATGGATGATGGGTGCCGACAAAGGTAGGGGAGGACCCAGGAAGGAAGTTCAGTGGATGGGAAACCAAAAAACCTAGAAAAAAAAAACTAAAAAAATCTGAAAATCTGAAAAAAAATTGGGAAATCTGAAAATTGAGTGGGGGCGGGGGCCCCCCATTGGGCCTCATGTAGGTCCGCCTCTGGACAAAGGTGGTGGTGATTGGCAGTGACATTAAGGATAAAAGAGGAAAGTGTATTGATTTTGAAAAAGTAGAAAATTGAGAATTTAAAAGAATAAGTAGTAATTTAGATTAAATTGTTTAAATCAAGTAGTTGATGTAGTTATCCCGATACATAAAGGTACGAAAAAAAAATTAACATATCTTTGAAGTGCACGAGGTCGAATAGAAATCGAATTTGTGAAATAAAATAAATATCAATTATTAATGAAATTTCAATTTTACCATTCCCAATCAAAAGTTTTTTTTCTCAAAAATACTTTATACATTGCAACATACGACATCCTTTACTCTACAAATCTCTCTCTCAGTACATTACGAGCATGTTTGGCTATGCTAAAAAAATCATAAAGTTACTATTGTCTTCAAATATAACGAAAGAATTATCTTGACAATAAATAATAAAAGTTATTTATATAAAAAGTAGTTATTTCCAAAATTCATAAATTCCATTAACACCACGCGGGTCGGGTCTCCACGAGAAAGCCCATATTTTCTATATTCGAGCCCAACACTGTGGTCTGATCCATTTAATACTATTACTTGTGGTTTTTAAACACGGCGGTAATCTCTCTCTCGAGAAATCAGCATTGTCAAGAGTTCGGAATTCAGCATTTGAAAGTACATTTCTGCTGGTAATCATTACGCTTTTATGTGAGTTTTCCAATTCTTAATTCATTTAAGAATGGTGTAAACTGTAACGATTGAATTATGATTGCCAAAGAAAGCTCTATCTTATGGTTGCACTCCAAGTGTTCAACCATTTGTCGAAGAGAATTTTAAATACATAGAATATGTTGATCTTTTCACAAATGCATAAGTTTCGCAAACTTGTGCTCATCAATAGAAGATGGGGCTTTAAAGCATCGTTGGGTTACACGTGGGTCCAAATTATGCACAAAACCACTGGAGGAAGAAAACCCAAGAAGAAAATTTATCACAGAGTACACGAGCTGGACAGAGTAATGGAGCTCCAGAAGAAACCATCTCTTATTTTACAGCTGAAGTCCATCATCCAATCCCAGAAAACGGAGTCTCTTTTACTAAGAGACCTTGAAAAAGAAGTTGGGTTTGTGCAGAAATGGAATTATATGGCTGTCATTGAAAAATACCCATCCATTTTCGTCGTTACTGGGGGTAAAAGTGACAAGTCACCACCAGCGGTTATGCTTAGTGAGAAGGCAAAAAGGACCGCAGCTTTGGAAGCTGAAGCAAGGGTGCAAATGGAACCCATTTTGGTTAAGAATTTAAGGAAGTTATTGATGCTGTCAGTTGACTGTAGGGTGCCTTTAGAAACAATTGAGATGATTGGGAATGAGATGGGATTGCCAAGTGACTTCAAAAAATCACTTATTCCGAAGTACCCCCAATTTTTTTCTCTGAAAGATGTCAGTGGGAGATGGTATCTGGATTTGGAGAACTGGGATTCCTCGCTGGCGGTAACTGCCCGAGAGGAGAGGCTGGCACGTGAAGGGTTGTTAAGCACCGGTGAGCATCCGAAGAGAGCTAAGATATCAAAAGATGGTAACTTTTCAGGCCCTTATGCATTTCACTTAGATTTTCCTGTAGGTTTTAGGGCAAATATGAGTTATCTGGAGGAAGTTCGGAGGTGGCAGAAAATGGACTTCCCTTCTCCATACTTGAATGCAAGGAGGGTTGAAGCTGCTGATCCGAAAGCTCGGAAAAGAGCAGTGGCCGTGCTTCACGAGCTCCTGAGTTTGACTATGGAGAAGAGATTGACTTCTGCCCAACTAGATGCTTTTCATTCCGAGTATCGTTTACCAGCTAGATTGTTGCTTTGCTTAATTAAGCATCATGGTATCTTTTACATCACTAATAAAGGCGCAAAGAGTACTGTAATCCTGAAAGAGGCTTATGTTGGATCTAATTTAACTAATAAATGGCCCCTTTTGGAATTTAGGGACAAATTTTTAGAACTTATGGGTAGGAGAGATGTCAGTTCATGTATTGAGGCATCATTTTCTGTTACAATTTGAAAAGCTCGTCTTGATGATATTATTAGATTTTTTTTTTTTTGATAACCGTGGATGTCCGGGCCAGCTTGCGCGCTCCTCAACTAATTCCACGGGGCTATTATTAGATTTTTTTCGATAATACCTCTTGTACTTGGCAGTTTTATATTTCCTATAAGAGTTGTTTTGCATTTCATTGGTAAGAGTTAAAAAGGCGATTAATATCATTGGAAGCAAGTAACATTTTTTATTTCTCTTTTTGTAACTTATAGAGGGTATACACAGGCAATGTTATAAAATGCGTAATGCGTTGCGATGCGTCGAGGCCAAGAACCAAGAATCACAAGTTTCGACGTATCAATGCGAAGAATAAGCGCCNTCTCTTTTTGTAACTTATAGAGGGTATACACAGGCAATGTTATAAAATGCGTAATGCGTTGCGATGCGTCGAGGCCAAGAACCAAGAATCACAAGTTTCGACGTATCAATGCGAAGAATAAGCGTCATAATGAGTTTCGTATTTTTAAGGCATTAAATATATTTTTATATTAAAAAAAATATTTTTTAATATATCATAAAAAAAAAGATTAAAAAAAAAAAGAATTTGGCGGGATAATGCACGCATTAGGCGAGCATTACGCGCGCATTTTAGATGGAAACGCATTTTTCCCGCATTTCCCAAATTCGACGCGTTTTCGAGTCGCGTCGCGCCTAGGCGGCGCATTTTGGCGCTTTTTAGAACATGGTACACAGGTATCTCATTAAAGTTAAATGTATTTGAACATGTCCAAATTTTCGTTCTCGTATTTAGTATTAGCGAAGAAATTTCTGAAAGTTATGTTAACCATCAGGCATTGAGATAATTTATGTCGCAACATGAAATAGAGGCAATTCTCGTAAAGAAATGGCTATGATATTTAATTTACTAGAGCGCTAATGACAATTCTTTCTTAATTTCACCTGCAGTGGATGTACTGTTCTCATGTTTAATTCTGCAATTTGGTGCTATGAAGTAAACTATACATTTTCTCCACCATGGAGATTACCAGCTTATTGCAACTTACACTGAAATTAAACTGGGAACAACTGGTCAAAGAACTGGGCAGCCTTCAACCTCTATCCCAGGGGCTGTGGGGCATGTGGCCAGAGGACAGTGGTCATCGGCGCTCAAACCCCACCAAGCAGGACCAGAAATACCTTTCGATTGCAGTGCAAAGTAAATTAGCACTCCCATGAATGCAATTCCAGCATTAAGCGCAGCAGCCAAAATGTATGCATGTCTAGCCCACCATTGCTTGTGTTTTCTGAAGATATATATGTTGAAGAAAATTCCAGCTGCGCCCCACATCAAATAGTTCACAGACCGAGCTGGTGGCATGGACATTGTGGCACCAAGAATGAGGGGCATGTTGATCAGCCTTATCCATTTCTTTTCAGGGTATTTGCGCCTAAGCAGATACACTGGTATGGGTGCCAACATACCACCAAGGAAGAACCAGTTCAGCTCTGGGTAAACACCTTTATTGAACATGCGCATCGGCCCTATCACTCCCCATATGATTGAGGCATTGTAGAACACGTCATCACCAGGACAAGTCCAGGGACTCCCTTCGGGAAGTAAAGCCGGATCACAGATGTGCTCGACTGTCGTTAGGAGCCACCAGGCCGTACCGAAGTAAACAGAAGAAGAAACTATTGTTCCAACAAGCTGATTTACAAAAAATAATAATAATAATAAAAAAATAGATGAGTCACTAAATTTGCAAACAGTGAAATTTGCATTAATAGCTTGACTTAGTGTAGCACTCTGTACCTGAGCAATGAACATTGATTTGGGAGGGACCTTCATGTAGTGTCCCAATTTGAAATCACTTAGGAAACCAATGGCTTGTGACATGCTTATGTAGCCATATGTCTTGAAAGCTACATTTGCAAGAGGTTTCCCTGGGTAAATATATCCTATAACCAACTCAGTGATTATGTTGAGCCCTATTTGCTGCACTTTTATACAAACGAATTAGCGAACTGCTAAACTTTACCATACTTTTATGGCATGCTAGGTAAGTTGGGTTTGACATAGTATGAATGAAGAATAATAAGTTAAATTCATGAACTGTCGAATCCTATCCAGTACTTCATATTAAACATGCCGGCCCGATTTTGGGCAGAGGCAAATGAGGTCGGTGCCTCAGGCCCAATTTAAAAGGGGGCCTCAAATTTTCCTTTTTTTTTTTTGGTTAATTAAATGGAAAAAATCAGATTTAATGGTCAATTCCTTCCTTCCCGTCTACCCTCCGTGCATGCGTGCAAGAGAGAAAAACTCGAAATCCACCCGTGCCTCAGCTCACCGGAGTGGCGAGCAGCCGACAGCCATCCTCCACTGTCCGCTGTGCCCTACTCTATCTCTCTCTCATGTGCCTAGCACTGCTGACCGCCCCTACCGTTATGTAATATGATTTCTAAATTTCTATGTATATGTTTAATGTTTCGAAATGAATTCTATATGATTAAATGTTTATAGATGCATTTGAAATTTTTATACGATTCCATCAATCCATCAGCTATATCATTGTAATGAGATCAGAAGAAGCAAAATTAATTTAGGGATTGATGATACCGTTCCTCGCGACTTAAGACCGACCAGGGGATCCCGAGGAGGACATGGTTCAGCCCTGTCGAAATCTCATCATCTCCTCGGGGTTATGGTCCTCGTGCTCGGGCGATTCTGATCGGGCAACTCTTCTTGAGTTCACTACCTACACCTCAGATCCTGCGACCCCTAACTCGCTAGAAGCTCACTCCGTGTTAAGACATCCTTGAAAGTAAAGTCCTTATGTGAATGTGTTACCTCATTGTAAGTGGAGTCTAACTCCAGAGTCACATGTCCATCCAAACACGTGGGTAAAGCGAAACCTACTACATTACAACTTCCAACTGCACTAGGACTCCTAGGTATCTCAACATTGCAGTCCTACTAGGAGTCCACCACCTACCTCTATAAATATGTCATTCTCATTCATTATCAAGGTACACTTTTACACACAATTTACAGCATATATTACTCTCATATACTCTCTCTGACTTAAGCATCGGAGGGGCGACGATGACACACCTCGACGCCTTTGTTTCAGGTGTTGGAAGACCTTGCTCGTGCTCATTCATAGTCTTCAAACTCGAAAGGTGACATGTACGATTTTTGGTATCATCAGGGATCATTCCTGGAATTAAATGTGTTTTCTGATTTAGGGATTTATCTAATACCTAATGGTTGATGTGATTAATTCTGATTTAGGGATTTATGATTTATGTAATGGTTGCTAACTGATCTTGTGAACTGGGATGAACTACTTTCAATTTTTATTTATTTTTAAGTAAAAATTGGTTCTTGAAGATAAGAAAGTCACCTATTCTAGTTTGGCTATTTGGGTTTTCTTGGAAGTGGGTGAAAGGTGATCTTTTGTTATCTTTGGCAGATTTTCTAATACAACTTTGGCTTGATTTAACTGATTCTGGGGTTTATGAGGGAATATGAATGGAAGTGAGGGACTATTTGACAAAGTTCTTTAGGAGGAGGTTGGATGGAAATTGAGATTTTGGGGGAGGGGTTTGTTAAACATCGGACTTGGTGGTGATAGCTTGAAGGTGGAATCTTGGGATGTTGTGAAATCAAAGAGGAGGAAGAAGAAAAATGGTGATGTTGTGGGGGAGATAGGGAGTTGGATTAAGTTGGGTTGTTGGGGTATATTGTCAGTTATATGTGTTTAAGATATAAAGTTGATACCTCTATTAGTGACATCAGTGCCCTCTGTAATCTTTTACTCGTTATCCAAATGTTGAATTTCAAGTTACCATTCATCTTTTATTATTGCTTTCATTCTTCATTCACTGGTTAGTTTGATTTGACATCAATTTTTGTTTTCTTTTTCTTCCCAGAGTTGTATGTTATAGCCAGATTTGCAAGTTGGGGTATTTGATTCCGTTTGAGCCCTTATGTTATTGTGAATCTTGTGGCCGTTTGGATATACAATTTCTTAGGTAGTCTGGTGACAACATTTTGGCACATTAAGGTGGTTGCAACAAAATTAACATTGAAGTAGTGAGCATATAGTTAGAGGGATAAATCTATATGTACATAATTATTGTATATAATGGATTACATAGGCCCATGTGGAAGAAATCCGACCGTGGATGTGAAGTGTGGAAAAGTCAAAAATTGTAGACTACCGATGAATGCGTGCCACATGTCAATTATGTAATGTATTATGTAAATGATTATGTACTTGTAGCATGATCCTAGTTAGAGAGCCCAAGTATGCTTACTATGTTCATCAGTGTTTTTGCATGTTCCTAGAATTGTAACCGTGACAAATTAATTGTTTTACTTTATATTCCTTAAGCAAAAATAAGGTGTGTGGTTTGAGATGCAATGATTAAAAATTAAAGCTTGTCCGTGTAAACTTTTTTAGTACGTCACTTTTATCATGCCATGCAAAATGAGCTTCTTTTGGTGCTAACAAATTTGGTTCCAATAGCTAATGCTACTTGGTATGATTAATTATGTTTTAGGGATTTATGATTTATCTAATGGTTGATGTGAACCTCTGATTGAAAAAGTTTAATGCTTGGGTTAGATTGTATTAGTTAAAATATTCGTATTATTCGGGGCCTAATTTATGAAGTTCGCCTCAGGCCCCCAAAATCACAAGATCGGCACTGTAAACATGTCCAGACGTTCTGGTACGGTATCAGTTGTTACCTGATTTGTCGTGGCTTGTATTACTCCAATCGGCAATGTGAAGAAGAAAGCCATTGCACAGGCTAATACTAGTCCCCACCATGGGAGCTGGAGTTGTTTGCTAAAACCTTCGCACGCTAAGAGTGCAAGAGCAAACACTACAGCCAGTATCACATAAAACCACCAGTTAGGAACTGCTGCATAGTTCTTCTTCATTATTCTTGTGTGCACGTCGCCTGTTTTTCCTTTCACCGTCTTTGCTTTGCTCCAGAATTCCCAAATTGTTCTGAATATCGCATTTTCATCAGTATAATTATCAAAAACTTTCCGCCAGAATCTGTAATATGAATTCAGATTCACAAGAGAAGTAATTAACTTACGATCCATGGAAAAGTCCAACATGTGAGATAGTAGCTGTTAGGCTGGCAAAGCCAAGGCCATAAGTGAAGGCAAAGAAAACACTCAGATAGAGTTTGCTGTAACTTTCAAATCCAGCTACATCAAGGTCGAACGTTTTCTCATCCAAAACACGCGAAATATTGTAAGTATTTCCCGTATAATCAAACGTGTGGGATGAGAAGATAGGAAACTTCTTGGCCTCATATGCATTGAGCCAGTAAGCAAGGGGGATTAAAACATACATAACCAGGAAAAATCCCACAAGGCTATTAATAATTGCGAACCCTGGTGAAGAAATAGGATTGCTTATGAAACTAACAATAGCAGACCAGTCTAAGGCGAACGAACCAATTCCTAGTCCATGTAGACCTGACCCGAGTTGTTGCGCAAAGATGGATTTCTTCCAAATCAAACAGAGGACAGATATGGCAGATATTGAAGGGAATAAATAGGCTGGAATTATGTAATAAGCAAAGCTGCATACGAACACTACCAAGAAGAATTGTAGTCTGGTAAGTCCTCCCCTTGGTCTTTTTTCCCTTTCATGTAATGCTCTGAAAAATGTCCCAACAGGCAATGAAGTCAGTTTTTTGTTAATGGAAACTTAATGTAAAAGAAATTGGATGATAAGTACCTGAATAGGGACACCTGAATCATATTTTCAGGCCACCACATATATGGAGAGTCCACCAGGGTGTCCCTAAATATACCAGCCCACCCATATCCCAGCAACTGAAATAAATCAAATGTACACGATTATTAGTCATTTGTACATGGAACCATCTCGTCTAGAAGTTTGAGTTGTCCTAAAGACGACAAACTTTGTCATCACGTACCTGTGTAGTGTGAGATAGAAACCATGCTGCCAATGGATGAAGGTTCCGGTGATAGAATGCCTTAACAATGGTGATGATATTCACAGCATAAACACTGGAGGCGCCACATCCGGCAAATATTGTGATCAGAACATGTTCTTTGAGATTAAAGGGTCCTGAATTCAACGAGAATGACCATGTCGTAAATGGCACATGAAATGTTTTCGTAGGAAGAGTGGATGCCATCAACCTTCCAATAGGGAGAGTGATAATCTGTGCTGTCACAGAAGAAATGAACAGGCTGTTCTGTCGATAGCTGAAAAACTGGTTCAGGAATGCAAGCAAAACGCATGACAACAAGCCGAGAAACCATGTCCTGAACGTCAGGACAGGCAGGGAGGGATCGTCCGTGGCTGAAACCGTTAGCCGCACTTGCTCAATCGGGCAATCATTTTCTTCTTCTTTTGCTGCATGAACAGGCAAAACAAAAGATTTACAAACTAGAAGACGAAACCCAATCTCTTAAAAACCCTCAAATTTGTTGATTCGCTCATGAATGCCAATAAAGAAACAATATTCGAATTTTACAAATAATGTTTAAAGCAATAACTAAAATCTGGATAGATCAGTTCCTACTTTTCCACGAAATCTTTTCTTTCTGTATTGCATCATAATGCCAATGCCATTTTAGAGGAAATTAAAGATGCAGAAAATGGAAAAGGAGGAAGATTTTTATATACCATACCATGTATATCAAGATTTGCATGAGGCCTCTCCGGTGGCACAGCATGGTCAGGTACTGCATCACCACCGTCGCTGGCCATTCTTGGCTTCTCCGACGAACAAACTACCACTTCGAATCCTCAGATTCCTGAAGGTTATAATAATATATATAACCTTCAGTGTGTGAAAACGCGCAGTTTCTTGAGACTCATTCTGCATTCTGTGGTTCTTATTTATGTTGCTACCAACTCCATGCAGTTTCAATTGTCTAAATTTGAGAAGAATTGCCTGAATTCAAGCCAATGATTTTTACCTAAGTACAAGGCAATGAATATGGTTCAAAATCCTTGCCATGTTCCAGTTTTTTCTTAACTGGCAATGTGATTTTTTTTTCTAGATTTAGTTTTGAATTCGAGGTCGTGTAACATATTACACGATCCTATTAATTATTTATTGAACTTTTTTCTAGTTGGAAGAATATTCAGGTTTTTTTTTTTTTTTTTATAGAATATTACGACGATAAAACGTCTAAATTCAATTGAGAGAGTAAATATACATAACATATTCTTTGGGAAATTGTGTGAATATATTCTTATTATTTATTGCACATATATTTTGTAATTTGTACGTAGAAGATTATTGAAATATAATTAGAATAAGGTTTACAATATTCTACTAGGAATCAGAATGGACCAATTGATAAAAGTGCACCCTCAATTTATAAATTTAAATATGTTAGATTTAATCACTCGATCTAATATTTTTTGAGTGTTAAAAAATCTAAAAATAAAAAATAAAAAATGACGACGATTCTACGAGTTCAAAATATTATTTCAACTGTATAGCTTAGAGTTTTACAGTTAAATAATCTCTAAAGATGAAGTCAAGATTTGACGAGGATAACGTCGGTTGTTAGTAGATACCGAAAAATAGAGATTAGGATTTCACATAAAAATTATCACAATGTAAAATCGAAATGAATCGTTGGTTTGAAACCGCTGATTTGGAGCAATGTAGATCTGTAAACATTTCTTTTCAGTCAACCAAACCTTTTTAAAATGTTTGTAATATATTTCAAAACTTTAAAAACCATTAAAACTGAACCAAACCATTTATATAATTTAGGAAAAAAATTCATTTAGTCCAATAATGGAGTTTTTAACCAATTATTTTTGTAATATTTTAGGGTGGTTAATTATCTTTTGATTTTGTAATATTTACAATGTTTTAAAAATAGACTCGACCATCGACCCGAAAAAGAGAATGAGTCATGGGTCAAAAGATTGAATTGGGGTCGAATCGGGATCAAACCGGTGATTTTTAAAAAATTTTAAAAAAATACGCATTTACAAAAATTTTAAAAATACACATTAAAAATTTTGAAAAAAACATACATTTACATAGATTGAATCGGTTAAACCAGGAACAAGTTACGGGTTTTTGAAAATCAGTTGGTTTAACGGGTTTTTGGGATGGATTTTTAATTAGAGATTTTATAAGCCTAATCGGATCGATTTTGGTCCCGGTTCCGATTTTCCCAGTTGAACTGGTCAGGCTGGTTTTTAAAACACTGAATATTTATGAAATTGTAAATCTTTTTTTTTTTTTTTTTTTTTAAACACCGATCTAAGTCCATGTTTGAGTCCCATTATTTAATTTTTTTTTTTTCAAACTCATTTTCAATCACANTTTTTTTTTTTTTTTTTTTTGAAACACCGATCTAAGTCCATGTTTGAGTCCCATTATTTAATTTTTTTTTTTTTCAAACTCATTTTCAATCACATATTCTTCCAATAAAATAATTTTGCACACAAATAAAAAAAAAATCCTACTTTTTAATCAAATATTTTTCGAAAATTCACTTGTTATAAAATCTATTCTAAAAGAAGGGGGTTCAAACAGGGGTTAACTTTTAGTACTGAAGCAAAAAACGCTTATTTTGAAAATAAGCAATTTTGCCCGTAGAACACACGTGGCAGCACCACCATACTTTGGTTTCCACTTTTTTTGATCCCTATCAACTTTTCATGACTTAGATACAAAACAAAATCCATCATTTTAATTTGCTTATTTTATAAAACTAGTTAGAGTTCAACGTGCATTGCACATTGTTTTGAAATATTTTATAAGTTCCGTGAAAGCAATATTTGACCCTCCATTTACAATTTTAATCTAAATGAGAGAAATTCAAGCACTTGAAAATAAATGTTAATTATTATACATGTAAATAAACAATGATATGCATANTTTTTTTTTTTTCCGCTCAAGTTTTGTCTCATTAGATTTTTATGACAAGATTTTAATGATGTTGCATTTGTTTTTAACTAGTCAGAGTTGAACGTTCATTGAATGTTATTATAAAATATTTTATAAGTGCCATGAAAGTAATATTTGATTCCACAATTACCATTTTGATCTAAATACGAGATAAATACAAGCACCCGGAAATAAAAGTTAATTATTATACATGCACCTAAATCGTGAAAATGTATACTTGAATGTGAGTATTATAATTACAACTAAATGCATAAATGAAGATGAATGCCAAATCCGATACATGAATTAACGTGAATATTAATTAATTTAGAATTAATTCCAATGAATATATATGTGACAATGAATGTTAAATCATTTATACTAAATGAATATAATTTAATTTTCAATTAAGTGGAACTGATGCTAATTAGCATACATGGACTTAAATAATGAACTGCATTTTTTAATGTGGAATTCTAATTAATATTAATTAAATAAATGTTAATGTTAATTAATTGAGAATTAATAACAGGAAATACATACATGAACAATGATTTTATAGTATTTATTACAGTTTTTAAATTAAATATTATTAAAAAAATGAAAAAAGTAAGGTATTATTAAAATAACTGAATTATAATAATGTTATAATCGTCCAAAAAATGATTCTCACTTAATGTGATATTTAATATATTATTATAGATTGTAAATTAAATACATATTGAAAAATTAATAGTAAGATATTGTTGAAATAATTGAATTGTTGTGAGGCTATAATCGTCCAAAAATGATTTATCACCTAATGTAATATTTAATATATTATAGATTAGTCAAACGAGTCCAAAAGCTGCTTTTGAATCTCAAAATCTCCTTTTGACTTTTCAAAAACTATGCCAAAACGGCCTGAACAAAACTGAGGGAGATATTCAACAACATTTTAGAAGAAAAAGTTAGTAGTTGAAAGGAAGAGAAACTTGGAGCAAAATGAAGAAAATCCATCTGTCACCAAAAACTGGAAAAGAACGAAACACCTTGCTAGGCCAAAAATTTCAAAAGCCAGATGCAGGCCAGCAGTTTCAACATTTGGAATGTTCAGTTCATAAACTAAGATTGGACACTAACGGCAATATTATCATAGCATAAGTTTAAAATAATGGTGAGAATCTCATTGATAATCTAGGAAACATTTTCTGTACAATTCAATGCAGCCTTTTCTCATTTGCTTTCAATATTGTGCAGAGAAGAGGGAAGCTTTAAGAAAAATACAATTGTACATGATTATTTACATATTGACGCATAGAGATAGAGAAAAAAAAAACAGTTTGAAAAAAAGACAGAAAAAGGGAAAAAGGAAATCAGTTAAATTTTAGAATTTTTCTAGTTGTACCTTTGTCTTTACCTGTTACTTGACACTGTGACGTGGAAAGGTAGCTTTAAAAAAAAAAGGAAAAAACTTAAAAACTTGCCACTTGAATTATTGGGCCGAGTCTTCAATAAGAAAATGAGGAAGGAAAACATGGGCGTGAGGAGATGAGAACACAAATGGAAGCTCACGAATTCTCTGGCACCAAATATTGAAACCTACCGCCCAGAAGCAGTCGTCGGCATAATGCGGAGAGCAGTTTCAAAGAGTTGATTAACGAGCTTGATAAAGACAAAGGTAGCCATTTGGTGTTCCGACTTGAAGCAATCGCCGTCTTCATAGATTCGCCTAGGTAAGAAAGAGTTGTTTCGGCCTGAAGCTATCGTCGGTTCATTGATTCGAGTAGATGGCGGAAAAAGGTATTTCCCTTCATCAATTTCTTGTGAACTCATTTTTTACCCACTTGTTCTATGAAACTAAAATTAATTGAATTAGGGAAAAGCTTAAATGTTCAACCCATTTTTCACCCACTTGTTCTGTGAAATTGAATTAGTTGAATTAGGGGAAAGCTTAAATGTGTTGAGCTGAACTTCGGGAAAGCTGAAATGTGTTGAAATATGTCAATGAAGTTGGGGAAAACTGAAATGTGTTGAGATAATTTTTCATTTACTATATATTCTGTTAAATGTAGAAATCATTTTTCGTTTCACTGAACTTGGGAAAAGCGTAAATGCATTGAGATGACACATGTATTGTGTATTCTGTTAAGAATTTGACGAATATGGAGAAAGAGGGAAATTAACATTGCAATTGGTTTTTTTACTGTCGGTAAGGAAAATTCGGAGGAGGTGGATGATGTCATTCTATTAGAGTCCGAAAATGACAACATTTTGGATAGTGTGAACTTCGTGGATGATGGAATTGTAGGAGTAGATGGTGTGATTGTGCCCAAAGTGGGTATGAAGTTCAACGATGAAAAGGAAATATATAATTTTTACAAAAGATATGCGTACAACGTAAGATTTCCAGTTAGGAAAAGAAATTCGCAAAATGATGATGATGGAATTGTGGGATATGATGTGTTTACATGTAGCCGTGAAGGTGGAAGGAGTTGTAGTACGAGCGGTTCTTTGAAGCTGCAAGCTACCATTCAGACAAGCTGCAAAGCCAGGATCACTGCATCTGCAGATGCATGTGGAATCTGGAGAATTAACATAGTCAATTTCATTTACAATCATAAAACAAGTCCTTCAAAGTTCGGGTTGTATCATTGCAACTGAGAATTGAGTGCCCATGTTAAACGACGGCTTGAAGTAAACGACATGGTATGGATTTCGTTGCACAAAAGTTACAACTCCACAGTCGTAGAGGCAGGGGTATGGGAATATGACTTGTGTGGAAAAAGATTGTCGAAACTATGTTGAACAAGTGAGGAGGTTAAGATTTGGAGAAGGAGATGCTGTAGTAATACAAGCCTATTTTTTGAACATGCAAGCAATGTGCTCAAGTTTTTACTTCAGTGTGGATTTAGACGAAGAGTTGCGGCTGAAAAATATTTTTTGTGCAGACAATAGGAGTAGGCAAGCATATAAAAGAGTTCGGTGATGTTGTAACATTTTATACGACGTACCTAACTAATAAGTACAACATGATGTTTGCTCCTTTTGTTGGAATTAATCATCATGGACAATCAATACTCCTTAGTTGTAGGTTGGTGTCGAATGAAAATACAGAAACATTTATATGGCTTTTCAAGACTTGGCTTCAGTGTATACATGGCCAAGCTCCTACTGGGATTATTACTGATCAAGACAGGGCCATGCAGAACGTAATTCAGATCGTGTTTCCGAACACGAAACACAAATGGTGCTTATGGTACATATTAAAGAAGTTGTCAGAGAAGTTTGGATACCACATCGATAAGGGTGGGATTTTTTCTGCTATACACATATAAGTATATGATTCTCAAACTGTTGACGAGTTCGAAGAAGGTTGGAGAGTGATGGTAGACAGATATTCCTTACATGATAATGAGTGGTTGTCGGGATTGTATGCCAACAGAGGTCGTTGAGTACTTTACTTTTTAAAAATCAACTTCTGGGCCGAAATGTCAATAACTCAGCGAAGTAAGAGTATGAATGCGTTCTTCGATAGTTGTGTACACTAGAAGACGTCGCTGAAATAATTTGTTGAACAATACGAGAGAGCATTGAGGAATAATGTAGAGAATGAGTTTCAACCAGATTTTAAATCATACTCACAAATGGTGCCATCCGCAACGAAGTACGAGTTGGAAAAGCAATTTCAAAGAGTTTATATCATTTCAAAATTCCGAAAAGTTCAAGACAAATTCATTGGAAATGTTTATTACGACCTCATATCTTTGTCAGAGGGCTTTTCGGGGACAACCTCTGAGGTATTAGAGGATGTCATACTTGACAATTGAGTTAAGAAATGGAAGTTTTTCATGACATTTGAAAGACAGAGATGTGAAATTGTTTGCAGTTGCCACTTGTTCGAGTTTCGCGGTATAATTTGCAGGCACGTAATCGCTGTACTTATCCGTAACAACGTTACTGCATTGCCGGACCCCTATATATTACGAAGATGGAGAAGAGATGTTAGTAGAGCCCACACAAAGGTCGCAATGAATTATGATGGTTTGAGTAGTACCCCCGCCCAGTTGAGATATGATAAAATGTGTCAATCATTTACTTCACTTGCGGACATGGCTATAGGGAACAACAATCAAACCCATGACGTACTAGAGTGGATAGAAAGCAAAAAACAATCATTTTAGAAGACGAGGTCGAGTTGCGGAAGTAATGACGTGTCCCAACATGTATTCCAGGTATCGTCGGACGGTGAAGCATCACAACATAACGGCAATTCAGGTATACATGACCTAAAATGCTTGAAGATAAAAAGGCGCACCGAAAAAACTTCAAAACAAAAGCCCATTGGAAACAGCATCTAGTAGAGCTAAGGTATTACAGTGTACAAATAGCGGAATGAAATTTTTTAATTATGGTGCGGATGAGTAGTTATTATCTGTTGATTATGCAGTCACATCTAACTTGGGCCAAGCGAAGGGGAGGAAGGCATGCCCAAGTAAACTGTGAGATGTTGCGCCGATCGTACATGCACATGATCAAGGTATGTGTTAATCATTTTGGAATTTCGTTGAAGTCATACTCTAGTTTCCTTAATAAACTTATTATTTTACAGTAGAAAATGCAATGCCGTACTATTATCCAACTGTACCTCACCAAAGTGGGGCAAAAGAGGTTGCGCCGATCGTACATGCACATGATCAAGGTATGTGTTAATCATACATAATTTATTTGAAGTCATACTCTAATTTCCTTAATAAACTTATTATTTTACATTAGGAAATGCAATGCCGTACTATTATCCAACCGTACCTCACCAAAGTGGCGCAAACATGTGATCAACTATGACCAAAATTGATGCTTAATTACAATTCGTTGCACCAATTAAGGCAATTGTCCAATGTGAGGAAGTGGAAGCATCTTGTGTAACAATGGAAGCAACAACATCATTTAGGGAATGGAAGCATCTTGTCTACTTCTTGTGTAACAGCGGAAGCAGCATTTAGCGGAGGATAGGGACCTAGCATTGGATTGTTTATTGTCGATGATGGCAATGCTGTATTTGCTGAAAGAAATTAAAATATATAGTTGATTTTTATTAGATGAGTTTTTGAACAATATCTTGGAGCTGAAATATTATGTCATCACATGCACATTATTTTCTCTATGTAGTTCCTGCACCCCTTTTCCCACTATAAATTTGATTGGTGTTTTATTTTCTGGTTAGACTTGGTGTTTTATGTGTCTTAATACTTTTAGCTAATTGGTGGAGGTCATGAGTTAATTTGCATAAGAGGAAAAGTCCAAAATGGAGAGGGCTCAAGCTTTGATGCTAATTACCCCAGGCTCATTCTGCATAATGGTTAACAGTTTTGATTTCGAGAGAGATGGGGGAACTTTGAGGTGCACCGCTGTATGACATTACTCTAATGTATGTTCTTTAATTATGGCATTTTGTGTTTTGTTTCAATGTAAATTGATTGAGCGGCTCTACCATTTAGTTATTAGCAGCCAAATTTAAATGAATTCCACAGTTGGGTTTATTTAGTTAGGGACAATAAATGGATCTAACATTGAAGTGTTAATATGAGGCGCAAGATGCTTTCAATCACATTGACATTACTCAGATAGAAGTAGTGAACAAATATTACAGTCACCCAATTCCTAAAGACATCCTCGGCCTACATTACATTCGCCTACATTACAATCATCCAAGTACTCATTCTCCATACCAACATCCTCAGCCTACATTACATTCGCCTACATTACAGTCACCTAAGTACTCATTCTCCATACCAACATCCTCAGCCTACATTACAGTCACCTAAATGAACACCAACTACACATAAAAGAACAACAAGATTCATAACAATACACATACTACACATCACAAGTGGCAAGGAGCAAAACTGATGACAACATAACTACTAATCATGTCGGTTCCTTCCCTTTCTTATCCACTTCCGCACTTACGTTGGCCTTGCATATTGTCACGGTCAATTGAATCTCAATCTTTTCATCTTCGGTTACCCGAAAATGAGTTTGGAACAGGAGGGACAAGTGTTGATCTTCTTCGACCGCCGCATGATTATTCGCATTCACAGTAACGCTACTTGATCCGCCACTTGATTCTCCGTTGTCGACCCATTCCCAATATTTGCAGTTAGCACTGTAGCAATTGAACATTTTTCCCTTGTTCTTCGTATAATTCTCAACCTCAAAGCACTTCATAAAGCCAACTTTACACCAAGGGTAGTACCCTTTTTTCAAGCAATCCGCAAAGAAGTGACCATTTTCGCTACAACAATGACATACACCGGAGTTCTTCCCTGGCATACTGCACACAAAGAAATGACATATTACGCTACAGTGAACAACAACCACAAACCATTGTACAATCTTCAAACGATTGTATTTTTCTAAAATAATAACATCGAGCGAAATGGATACCAAATACATCGTGCTTACATAACGTTTGCTGCGAGATTCCTCCGGAGGCGATGGATGGCATTTAAAATGACAAATTTCCATCGGCTTCTTACTCCTGTCGAGATGGAGGAGTGTTGGACTTCGAACAAAGTTTTCTGCGATTTGGGGAAAATTGAAAATGAAAGGTTACTGCGACATTCAGCCGAAAGCGATGGATGGCGTTTGAAAGGACAAATTTCCACCGACTTCTTACTCCGATCAAGATGGAGGCGTGCTAGGCTTCGAAATCGCTTTCGCCTCCAAAGATTCTCTGGTTTGGGAAAAACTGAAATGAAAGTGAATGGTTGGTTTTTTAATTGGGCCGGTTCAAGTTTTGACACACCGCTTTTGTTATACATTTGAATTCAATTTCACTTGCCACGTAATTGTGTAAAACCTAGTGTAAAGCAGAAGGTACCCATAGCACATTGTAAATTTTAGTACAATGTCATATCATCAGTCTGTACATCAATTTGTAAATGATTATGTACATATAACATTATACGAAACTTTAAGTGAAGACGGAAAACAGAGCTATAAGCAGGAAAATTGGACGGTAGATTGATTGTCTCGTTGTATAGTTGGTTCTGCTGCTTCTGCAATTGAAATGCTCTATAATCTTTCATTCTAAAGGCAAATAGCACGAAAAAAATAGCTACAGAAACGTGCCCTCTACATGTTAATTTCTAATTAAGGATACTTATAATTCATTGTCAGTAACTCTGGGAGTGAAAACTAAAAGAAAAGACGGGCAAAAAAATAGAACATGTCTTATAAGTTCACAAAGTGTGAAACATATTCATGTAAATTGTCAATTATGTCCTAATTCTTAACAAGATTTTATAGATGAACACTTTTTTTTTAATATTAAATTGGTGCTAACATTTGCATTACACATTCATCTTTTAAAAATTATTTAAGATTTTGTTTCTTCAGAAAATTTGTTTAATGACTATATACTTCTAACGAGTTGTAGTCCATGTTAATGTTGAAAGTTAAAAATTAGAGACGACTAAGGGTCCGATGTAAAAAAATAAAACTTCTTGAAAAATTATATTAAATCAATTTCCTTTAAAAATATATTTAATCAAATAAAATACTTTAAGAAAATTATTCTAAAATATTCTAAACCGTTTTTATTCTCAGAAGTAGTTTTTAACTTTTCACAAGCCATGTCAAGCGGTTCTAATTTTGAAAAGCCGTGAATAGAGGCTTCTTAATTTTTAAAATAATAGGGCAATATTGACATCAAGTCTATAGTTGAGGAGCAATTTGAAAATTAAAGGATAAAGAGAACCCAACATAATAAATAAATAGACTCCAAAAGAGGGACGCTTTTAGGTTTTCTTCGTACTTCTAACAAAAACCCTACTTTAATCTTTTCCAAAACGCGTAAAATGCTAAGTCGTGAAAGCGTTTCTAATGGCGATCTCTCTGAAGAATCACAGATTTGAGTAGCCGTTGGAATTTTACTCTCTCGGTTTCACTCTCACTCACTCGGTTACTCTTTCCCTCCTTTTTTGGCTTCATAATAAATCTAAAAGCTGTTCAATTTTCTCGTTGATCTTTTCATTTTCAATTTGTCCGGGATTTGTGAGATCCTTATTAGCTGTTGGCAGAGCTTGGATACGCTGAAGTTGCTCCTTGTTGCCTTGGGGTAACAATATTTTTTAAATATATTTTGTTTGATAAAATTTGTTGATATAGCGTCTGGAATTTCGAGGGTGTGATACAAAAATGAGGATTAAACTTATTTAAATAGCTTATTTTGCTGATGTGATTGCAGATTTTCCATGAATTATTAATATAATTTCCTTGACCCTAAACTGAAATTGTTGGATTATGTATTTTCGTGAAGTTATCGTCTTGCTCATTTATAGGGTTCCTTCAGCGTTTTCTATTTTATTTATAGTGTATTTGATGGATGGAGAGAACGTGATTGGTTCAGTAACTTTAATTTCTTAATATTCTCAAGGCACAGGTCTCACATGACGTACTATTTGAATGAGGAGATGTCGCTATTTAGATTTTGTTTTCCATCCATGTTTCTTGGCAATTTTTATAGCAAGTATAATAGTTTGAGTTGTTATTTCTGTTAGGGTTCTCACATAAGAAAGAAAGGAAGAGTAGACATCGAATGGGGAGTAACTGCTGTTTAGAAAGCTTACCAAGAAAAAAAGAACTATTAGGTGGAATCAGATATATATTCACAAAATTAAAAGAGATGCTTAAGATGCTAGGTTCTTTACTGGTGTGAATAGAATGGTAAAACAATTGTAGACAGTAGATATTCTCATAAGTACCCTCTCCCTCTCACGGTATGCCCTTTTTACCTCGAGGATAGACAAAAAGTGGCCTAGTAAAATTTGTAGGTCAGGAATGGCTAATGATGACACCACACAGGAGTAAATAATAACTTTCTTTTCCTCCTTCACAAGTCTTTGATACCTACTACCTAGGATCGAAAATGATGGCCTAAATGTATGGGGTGCATTATGGTGGATTAGAAGTTCTTTTACTAAGTAAATCAAGTTCAAACTGTTTGAAATCCTGAGCAAAAACTTAAATATCACGAGATTGTTCTTTTTATATTATTCCAGAATTTTGTGCAGTTATTGTCCTGACCATTATCCTTACTAATTAAATTTTCTGGGCTAAGATTCAGATTTCTCTCTGTTTCGTATGGATCTTTAGTGCTTTGTTTTCTTTTTCTTCTTCTTTTTTTTTTTCCACTTCTTTCTTTTCCTTTTGGGTGTGCTGATATTCCTAAATAAACCATGGATTTATACTATGTTGCTCGGACTCTTCAAAAATGGAGAAGTATCCGTGTCCACACGACATGACACGGATACTGACATGGGATATGGATCGGATACTTGTTCTTGCAATTGGATACGGCAACAGAGAAGACGGCACAGCGTGGCAGCAAAAATTCTGCAGAAAAGCGAAGAGAAGATGGAGAAGACGGAGAAGACGAAGGTTTAGGGGTATTGAATGGGCTTTTGTCCAGCCCAATGAATAAGTTAGGTTTAAAAAGGGCTTTTTAGTACTACTTTAAAAAGGAAAATAATTAGATTAATACACCTAAATTAATTATGTTTTTAATTACGTATTAATTACGCTCTCTTAATATGCTAAAATTCGGCGGACAAACCCTTCTCTTAAAAATTAAATTACACTCTTGATATGTATTCATCTAAAACACAGGTGACAAACCCTCCTCTCCAATCTAATTTTTTTCCACCTCCTAAATTTTTTTATTATTAAAAATCTTCATTTGTGTTTTGTTTGAATTTGGATTTTATCATTAAATGAAACATTTGTATTGCAGTAATTTGTTGTTTTGCTTTAATATTGTACTTGTTTGCTTTAATTGAATCATTTTTTAGAAAACAATAATAATAATAATAATAATAAATTGCAAGACGTGTCCCCGAACCCTTATCCAAAATTCGGATCCTTTTTAACCGTGTATCTGTATCTTCATTTTTAAAATGAGAAGGATCCGACTCCTAGATATGTACCCATATCCGACACCAGCACCCGAGTCGAGCAACATAGGTTGCCCCCATTAGGTTAATTTTTGGTCTTCTGTCGTTTGGGTTTGGGTTTGGTTTCCAGATTATTTTTCTCCTCTCTTCGTGGTGTTCTTACAAACCTCTGGTTATAAGTTGATGCTTCTAGTTAACTTCGTGAAATCTCTACACTGAGTGTGTTGTGAAAGAGTCCCGGTGGCGGCAAATATTGTTTGAGGATAGCGATTTATAATCGTCTTCAAGCCTTCCATTTGGTAGATTATTCTTGTTTCTGGTTTTCTTTGTTCTTCATCAACTTTTGAACAACAAAAAGTGTGAGTTGTACGATCCTTGTGGCTTCCTTTAATCAATAAAGGAGTGCTTTAGGGTCTGGGTTTGGGTTTCTTTGGCTATATAGATGGGTATAATTTTGAGTTTGAGCCCTAGTTGTTGTTCACTTCACTTTGATGCCTTTGGAAGTGTATTCAGAAATCAATAAAAGGAAATCTGCTTTTCTTGTGATTTTTCTAGTCATATTCTCTATTTTACTATTCTTTGGTTCGATTAATAGTATAACAGTGGAAGTTTCTGATAGATGAATTTCTGAATCCCACATCAATCTACTCTTGAAAACGAAGACAGTTGAAATTTGATGAGATTATGGTGGATACAGTTTTGGATAAAGCTGATGAAATAAACAAATCTCGTCTTCCTTATCCAGTGTCAACTGCTGAAATCAACACGGTTGATGAATCGAATGAAATTAAAGAAATGATTGATTCCATCACCTTTGATTTCCAATGATGGAATAAATTTTGATGAAAATTTAAGTAGAATGGGAAGAGAAAAAGCAAATGATCTGGGGAATGGAATGCATGAATCTAGAGATGGAGATGCTCATTCACAAAACCATATTGAAGATATTGTTGAAGAATTGATTTTAAGGTGGGAAAGTAGGAGGGAAGGAGATTGTCACAAAAGAAATCTCAACCTTCCTTGAAGCCATTTGAATTGATTTCAGTGGTTAATGGGTCCTGCATTGAGGTTATAGAATTTGTGATAATTTGAGATTAGTCTTACTATGAAGTTGAGTGCCTGTTGTCGGCTTGATTGCAGGGTCTCATGCTCGAATCAACGAGCCGATGGAGGAGATCTAAAATAACAAGACAGAATCAGGATGGATAATCGAAAGCCATTAAAGCACGTTGTTGCTTTAACTGAGCCTAAAGTTTTATAGGTAATCCTGGACTAGCTTGGACCGGTCCGCATGTTTGGCTTGATTAAGGGGTTTTGTTACTTTCTGAACAAGTAGATTTTCATTACGAGTCAGAGATGAAAATACATGCAAGATTCGAGGACATAACTTCTCTTGCCCGGGGACGATGATGCAGTGTCCACAAGTCATGAAACCTCGACGCGGTGGTAGTTGCACATGGTTTCAGCACTACTTTTATTTCATTAATCTTGCCTCTTTTTTTCATGTTCCTTTAATTCTCGTTTGCTGTAATTTGTTTGGGAAATAGTGTAGTGGTTGACCTTTGTCCTTTGAACTTGATAGTTGAGCTTGTTGAGAATGTGTTTAAAGACCCAAGACATCAACCATTGTTTTAGTTGTTCATTTTTATTAATCTAAGACATTGAATTTTATTCTGATTGATCTTGAGTTTTTCGTTTATGTTACCGTTCTTGGTACCGGTGTCTTGACAGTTTCTCGATTACAAAGGTTCAACTCGTGTAGTTATCTTACGAGAATATTCAGGTAGACAGGACGGCTTGAAGAGCGTGTTGTGGTTACAAGATCCAACTCACAAATTAGAAAAATCGTTACAATTTTAGATTATCAGTTGATAATAATATGCAAACAGATTCATCTTGTGAAATAATTGAATAGAAAGAAAGAATGAATGAACGTTTTCGAAACCATATGTTTTCCGTTTAAATATTACTTATTTTCCCAACTAAACAGAGCCTTGTGACTCACCTTGCCTACCCATAATAGCATCGCTATCGACAATCATGCACTGCATAGATTCGAGTATGCTAATAGAAAGGTTTATTGAAATTAAACCATTTAGCTGAGTAGTAGCTGAGAAGAAGCAATGGCTTTAAGCAAATATATTCAACAAAATGCAAGACAAGGGCATGAAATTTAACATTTTCATGAACTTCCAATTTCATGGCTATATCAGGAAGCAGCATTGATAGATAACATGTAGCTAACCTATCATACCTAACTACATTAGACATACAAGCATGCTCATTTTCCAATTGCAAGGAAGGTTATAGAAAAGTCGAACCCTAGTTTATATGCACATAAATTCGAGAAAGAATGCAGAAATGGGACAGAATACAGCAGCTTTGGCCATGTCTCCCATCTCAGGTTCTGAAACTCGATTATCATTTTAATTGGTGGGAAAAAGGATTGAAACCATTCCTCACCATAGTTTCCAATGGCCCGAAAAGGGGTTTGGGGAGATCGTTCCAGTCATACCAATCCCAACCATCACATTTATCAGGCTCAAGATTTTGAGGCATTTGATTTTGATCCGCCAGGACTGCGCGCATGCAGATGGCAACTACATGTAGTGGTTTTACTTCTCTCGAGAGGACATTGTTGGTGACAGTTAAATAATCAATTTTATGAATGTCTAGTCCAGTTTCTTCCTTCGTCTCCCTGGCTGCACATTCCTCAAAGCTTTCCCCTGAAAAGCAAAAGAAAGATTGAAATAGATGGGACGTGAACTGAATAAAAGCATCTTTGGATGGCTTCTTATGCACCAAAACAAGGAGAAACTTCAATTTTCCGTTTCTCCTACAAAAAGACCCCTTCACTATTTCGATTTTCAAGCAAGGAGAGAGCTTCAATAGCGAAAAATAAATGAGATCCCCGTTAGTGTTTCGGACTTGTGTTTTCTCCTATTTCAAGAGAGAATTGCTCAATAGAGAGGTTGGTTAGGTAATCTGTTGTTTTTAACCCAAATTAAATAAGAGGGTGGGTTTACCACATAAATCTTTGTATTCACTTTACTGTGTCGCAATTGTAGTTGGCATAAACTATATCGCAATCGGAGTTGAAAGTATGTGGAGAAATTTCTGCTCGGCTTGCACAACTGGATTGAATAAGGTCTATAGAGAATTCACCTTAATATCTTACGAAATTTTCGAGTTAAAACTCCAAGTCTCAGAGTAGGCTTAAGAACTCTGCAGAAAGTGCTAGCACTATTGTATTATGTATATGCCTTCATGATCTATCACAATCTTACAACAGAAACACATATTCCACCGTTCTCCCTGTTCAGCATCGAATTTGATTTAAAAGTCTTACTGGGATCTTAGCCTGGGGCAAGATTTCAAGTTTTCTGTTTATAAAGATTCAAGATCATTTATGTATGAGTTTAACCCTGGAATTTGATGCTTTTTGCAGATGCCGATACATGTTTTTTTAAGCCTCTGTTTCCTAAAATGGCAGTAGTATGAAATCAAAAAATTGATTTGCTCAAAATAGATGAATATAATTGCAAGATTAAGGTCCAAACCAATGGCAGAGGTTTTTCAATGCGTCTCTCCATGCTTCAATTTCATTTCTAATTATAAATAAACAAAAAGGAAGAATAAAAATAAATTCATTTAACAACTATAAAAGTTTCAATGAAACTCAACCCAATTCCAATGTTTCTCAAAATTTGTTTCCAGTGAAATATTTGCGTACCCATGATTCAAAATTATCATGGACATCCTAAAGGCATGGCCATCCTACTAGAGAAAGAACTCTAGTAGAAGACCCAACATCTTAATGTATTTTTTTGAGAAGTCAGAAGCTAAATTATTCACATAAGGAGTTAAGCCACTTTGTCAGAAATTATTACCCACCTATTTGATGATGCAGTGGTGACAACAAATGATTGGATGCAAAAGTTAACTATTTTTTAAACAGTTCTGTCAAGGAAGATAGCAATTTTGACAATATAGCTTGATTCTCACATAAGTAATATCATTGTCACTTTCGAAGTCATGTGCTATAGCAAACGTTGTTTCTTAGTAACATAATCATGACTCTTATAGTCAAGTGTGGTATGGATAAGAATACAAATATGACGAGTAGTAGGGTCGTAAGCTCAACCTTGGAAATCGTAAAGCCACAAAGTTGAATTATTTTCCAAGGTAAGGGATTTCTTCTTCCCATCATTTTACAAGTTTCCATTGCATTTCAAGAACCTAATTTACCTATAACACAAATTTGCTTCACTTTTTAACACTCCTAATCAATTAACATGATACTTAACTATCATAATCACAATAAGTCAATAAAAACAGTGTAAAAACTTGTTAAAAAAAAAAAAAACTCACCAAACTCAAGGTGGCCACCAGGCAGCGCAAAGGTGTTGCAGCCAACGGCGGAGCGGCGCCGCCCCAACAACACCTTGTTCCCCTTCAAAACAAACACCACCACCCCAACTATTGGCGCAAAAGCCACTCCACCATTCTCCATTTTCTTGCAGACCCACCTCAGAAAACTCCAGATTAAGGCTTCTAATGCGGGCTAACTAATTTATCTCGGATTGATTAGAATCTTCCCAGTTCCCACCGTTAAATTTGACTCAAAATTTTATACTCTTGACGGAAGACTTGTAACTGATGGAAGTCAAAAGAGGTTACTTGGGCTGCACGGGCAAATAGGATTCCACGTGGTAATTAAGAATACAAAATGAAATGGAATTTACAACAATAATATATTTATTAGTGGAGTTATAAATTTTGGAACCTATGAGAGTATTAGTAATAAAAATGTCGTTATGACACTTATAAATTATAATATAACATGTAATGGAGGTTATAACTTTAACCTATACAAATGGCTTTATGACATCATTAAATATTTACTATAAACTCTAATTTATTTGTATATGTTAATAATCAGAGTTATCAAATCGAGACTACACACTGAACATATTGGACCCTTGTTTGGTTCATTTTAAAAAGTTCATAAAAATATAAGTCAAAATCAACAATGAATTTTAATCACGCATTTTATGGGACCTGCAACCTTTCAACACAAATTTTATTGAAATCTACTAAAAACTTGATTTTTGTCTATAACATATCAGGGGCTCAATTTGGACAGAAATTGATAACTATGTTAATAATAGATAATTATAATTCAATAAAACTAATATATGTTAACACACCATTTGCCAAAATACACCATAAGAGTTGTAATATACTTTCAATAAATATTGTAGTAATTATATGTCAAAAAGTTTTATCTTCATGACTAAAAATTTGAAGAAAAAAATATTTGGTTGATGATCTCGTTAATTAATTTATCTAGTTGAAAAAAGTATTCAAACTATGGTGCAAATACTAAAAATTAGGCTTTTCTCCATCGACAATCAACTAGGAAAATACTGTTGTAACTGAATGGAAGTCCAACGCAATTGCAACTGAATGCACTAAAAGCATTTTAAGATGTCGATTAGTTTGAGCTCTCCATTATACAATAAACCAAAAAAACCAATCAATTTCTCATTATACTATTAAACTTTTTTTTTTTATTACCAAAATATTAATTTTTCTTGTTATTTTTTTTTTACACAACAGTTTGTTACGCAGTGTGTTACATACTTGTACACATTCTACCATCTACTTCCATCACCATTGTCGTCGCTATGACCACTCGTAAGAAATATGATTATAATTAATACACTTAGTGACCTCTTGTAGTTGCCACCACTAATTGTAACATTCAGTGTCACATCATAGCCACTATCGACGTCACCATTCGTAACATGCCATGTTACACCATTGCCACCACTAATACTCTATCATGATACACCATCAAACGCCAACATCAGAAATTGCCACCTCCTACACCACCCGACAATGGTCACCTCTACCATAGACCACCTACCTTCAAACCCTAAATCACCACTAGCAGCAAATCTATACCATTGTGCTGTTAACAACATGAGCTACATTGAGCCAATATAGTGAATTAATTCAAAGAGAAGAGAAGAGGAAGAAGAAAGAGAGAGAGAGAGAGAGAGAGAGAGGAAAAATCAATAATATATTGAGCCGTCAAAAATTAGGTTTTCAATTAAATACACAAGTTTATATATTACAAGAAAGTAAACAAAAAGGAAACCTATAAAAGAAGAAACTAAATATTATGTAATAATATTATATAAGGCTAACATACCCCCTCAAATTCACGATGTTACAACAAAAACAGTGAGAGTTTTCAAGCAAGAAGCGAAAACGATGAACTAAATGAGACTTTGTGAAGAAGTCAACAACCTGTAATGATGAAGAAACAAAAGGTAGAGAAATGGTGCCAGTCTGCAGATGATGGCAAATCAGATGACAGTCAATCTTAATATGTTTCGTACGCTCATGGAACACATAGTTGTGAGAAATCTGAATAGCATTTTTATTATCACAATACATAGGGGTTGGAGAGGAAGAAGAAAATTCCATGTCTGCAAATAATCAATGCAACCACACAATCTCAGTGGTAGTGAATATCATAACACAATACTCTATCTCAGTAGAAGAACGAGAAACGATAGTCTGTTTCTTAATCTTCCAAGAGATAAGAGAATCACCAAAAAATATACAAAAACCAATAGTGGACTTTCGATCAATGGGATTACTGACCCAATCAGCATTAGAGTAGGCACAAAACACTAAAGAGGAGGTCGATGAAATAAAAGACTCTAAAAGCAAGTACCACGAAGATAGC
>CAIGRT010117504.1:0-17235 GCA_903798405.1 Fraxinus platypoda | reverse complement strand
CTTGCACTGTCTCCGTCGTACTCAACTTCGAGCCCCATATCCTCCAGTTACACTCCTATTTGCAAACTCCTTGAGCTCTTTTTCTATCATTACACTTTAACCTCACGTTGTAACCGTTGAGAGCACCATAGGTTCTCACTGCAATCCGAAACTCTTCCATTGACCGAAAGAGTTGTCCAACCTCAAACTTCGGATTCCTCATATCTGTCTTTGCCAAAAATTCTGGAAAGCGATAACCAACCTCTTCGTCTGATGAACAAGCCAATACTAACTCCTCGGACGATGGATACTCCAAGTCATCATCTCCCACCTCCCCTAAACTCAGCTCTACTTCATTCCTTATTTCAGTCATGTCCGGTCCAATTTCAACGTCATCTGTTACGTTGCGATCGTATAATAAATCATCTTTCTCAGAATGAACGAAATCGGGGTCTTCCTCATAATCTGTCATCAAATTTAAAAAAATGAACTTCAATAACTACAGTGTATATGAATCACCTATAATTGGAGCTTATGTAAAATAACACATACTGGAGCTCTAAAATCACACTAACTGGAGCTTAAAATGAATCACCTATATTTACTAATAGTTTTTAGAAAGCAGCATACTCAGTACGTTTTCGTAATGCATATAAATTAAATGAAAGTGGGCTTTACCTCCGTGATCTCCCTCCATCTTTGCAAATTGAAACCTCAATTAGATGTGCTGCTATGTGACCATTCAGGTGAGGTCTTGCGTGGGCGAGCAGACTGATTTTCGGACATCATTCATCAGGTCGTGCTGCTGAGGAATGTAATGTGCTTCATGAAGTGTTTTCGGCTTCGGCAGGGAGGCAATTTGGAGTTTTCGATTGGGAGGGTTCGCGATTCTACTGGATTTGGGTGGGATTTGAATTGGGGATTTGGGTGGAGGTTTCGATTTAAGGATTTCGACTTGGGCTGCCAAAATTGAAGTGTTGAGAAGGTGAGGAATGGAGTAAAAAGTCCATATTAGGCTCTGAAGTGGCAAGAAAATCACCCCGTCTGTTGCCAATTAGGATTCCATCGAGCCACGTAGCTGCTGTTCAAACGGGATTCTGGTCAGTGATGGAAGGAGGGAACGTTGGACAAGTTCAGTGACCGATCAGCAACATATTGAAGTTTAGTGACCACAACGTGACAACGATTGNAAGGTGAGGAATGGAGTAAAAAGTCCATATTAGGCTCTGAAGTGGCAAGAAAATCACCCCGTCTGTTGCCAATTAGGATTCCATCGAGCCACGTAGCTGCTGTTCAAACGGGATTCTGGTCAGTGATGGAAGGAGGGAACGTTGGACAAGTTCAGTGACCGATCAGCAACATATTGAAGTTTAGTGACCACAACGTGACAACGATTGAAGTTCAGTGACTAATGAAACTTTTTACTCCAAAATATATACATACGGGAAAATTTCAGCACAAGTCCTCAACCCTTTTCCTTTATAGCAAATTGGTTCCTAACCTTTTTTTTTTTTTTTTTTCTTACGGACTCATTTTTTTTGGTGTTTCAATTTTAGTTTCCACGTGAGTCCCAACAATCAATTTTCATCCAAAAATCTATTAAAATAGAATGTATACGACATTTGATATGTTTGAGAAGATAAAATAGAAATAATTGTAAAAAATTTAAAAAGAAAAAGAAAAATGTCATCACGCTTAAGCGTCCCAGGTCCTTGACCATCCTTGGCTCACGCCTAATCCAATCCTACCTCATTCCCATCCCGTGGTTTACCACACCATCTTTCTCCACAACCATTTGCAAATTAGAATGTCTCATTACGTGCTGAGCAATATTTCACTATTTTTGTTTTATCTATTTGTTCATAACGTATCCTGCTTCGATTCGTACTTCGAGTGTGAACCAATCTTACTTTAACAAATTTTCCTGAATAGAATCGACAACACATTGAATGCGGCTTTAATTCAAGGTTCATTCCACCATAGACGATTGAGTTCGTTAAATATAATGATCAGTTATTCTTCATCTATCATCTAATTTCAGATTTTGTATTTGCCCCTTCAGTTTGGAAAATGATTTATTAGGAAGGTATTTGTCGTTTTTAAGTTCTCGCCTCACATAACATTGGAGGGTTGGACATGACTGGGTGGTAGGGGTTGATGAGAATGGTACATCGATGAATGTTCAAAACTAAAACAAGAATGCTACTTGTACATAAACACTTAGGGTGCGTTTGATTACGAGTATAAAATTTGTATGAAAAGAATTCTAGACAATGCAATTGGTTAGAACTTATTTGCATAAAAATTATTAATTAAATATAGTTGATTGATTTAGTTTCCAACCCAAAAAATATTATATTTGTCCATTTTTTATTGGTGGGTAGATAAGAGACTGAGAGTGAGCGACTTACCTAGAAATTAAAAACCACCTCCCCTTAAAGAAAATATTTTCCTTATTTTCAAGGAAAAAATATTTTTCGCGAAAAAAGTTATTAATCAAACAATGCAAAAGTAGAAAATTGGGTAGAAAAAACACATTTTTCATGAAAAATATTAACAATCAAACACACCCTTACATAATGGTTTACATATAAATGAGGTCTTAAAATAAGTGGAATTTTCTTTTTATTTATTTGATTGAAAAAAATTTGATCCAATCATATCTCATCACAAATGCAAACCTATTATCTATGTATAACACAATCGAAACTAAAAAGGCATTACACATTCAATAGTGTTGTTAATTGGTCATTGCTTCACTGGGATGTTTTATTCATAAAATGGAATATACACACCACAATCTTCGTATAATCGAAGCAAATGAAGAGTTCTGCTATACACAAAGAGTCGGTGACTGACTCAAAAACAGAGGCTTGATATGGCTTCCATTCGGACGTTGATTTGGATGGCCCATAATTCAAATCAAGGGCCAATCTTCACTGGGACGTTTTATTCATAAAATGGAATATATACACGACAATCTTCGTATAATCGAAGCAAATGAAGAGTTTTGCTATATACACAGGGACGGTGACCTACTCAAAAACAGAGGCTTGATGTGACTTTCATTCGGACGTTGATTTGGATGACCCACAATTCAAATCAAGGGCCAATCTTCACTGGGACGTTTTATTCATAAAATGGAATATATCCACGACAATCTTCGTATAATCGAAGCAAATGAAGAGTTCTGATATACACACAGGGTTGGTGACCGACTCAAAAGCAGAGGCTTGATATGACTTCCATTCGGACCTTGATTTGGATGGCCCACAATTCAAATCAAGGGCCAAGGTGTCGCCACCTCGACCCCCTGTTTTTGGGTTGGTAACCGACCTTGTTTCTTTAGCCATGAATATGTCATCTATTGTAAGAAGAAATCAAATAATACGACTTGTCTCGATTGGCGGAATACACTCTTTCCTTAACGGCTGGCTGCAATATTCTTTAAATACCATCATTTTTTTTTTATTGGCTTTTCAAATTTGGGGGTTCATGGAAGAAGAGGTCAAGGCGGAATCTTGACACCTTCGACCCTTTACACACCCTCCAAAAAAAGGTTCCATGCTCGTATTTTCGCTTTAATTTCTTGGATTCTTCGTTAATAGGGAAATTGAAAACCCTAAAGCTCCCTCGAATTAATAAATCTCTCTTTTCAATCCGGCATTCAGTTGAATTTTCTTCCGATCAGAAATTGGTTGCCGTTTTTGCATTAATCCCTTTTGCTGTTGTTTCATTTGATCGGAATTTTTTTCCATTTCTGAATCGGGTATGCAGTACTCCATTAAAATTGGAATTTTTTCTTCATCATCTTGCATGTTTTTGCATTCATATGCACCCAGATTATTATACATATGCTTTTATTCAGGTTTAGAAAATCTCAAGTTGTTTCGTTGATTCTAAGATTAAATACGCATTCTCTGAAATTGTATTTATTTAACAAATTATTGATTTATCTAAGGTTTTGAAATTCAGAAATTCACTGCAATCGATGGCTTCAAGGGAATTGATCGATGTTTAGGCATCTCAAATTCCCGTTTCTGTAAATTTTGAGGCTTGAAAGGAAAGTGGAATGTGGTAAGGAAGCAATCCCTGATTTGTAATTGATTTGAGAAAATGTTTTGTATCTTAAATTAATTGATTTGGAACAGGGGTTTCTGTCTGCTTTTGGATTATTTCTTACCATTTTTCCATTTACAAAGTTTTGTTTTCACGGGATAATTTCCTGTTTTCGAAGCATGAATTAATTAATATCAAAACTAACACGACTTGATGTAGTTGCAAAAGATGTGACTTGATTAGACTTTTAGGTAGTTGTAGTGCTGAATGAATGAAACAATATAGGATTTGTATAGTTGATTCAAAATTAATGCACATTGTTGACTTTTCTGTTTATAGTTTTTTGTAGTTATTGTTTATAGTATATCACAAATTTCAGGGACTGCCACAGATGTAATTTAGCCCACGTTTGGCCCCATTGAATTATAATTCATTTTTCTCTCTTTCTTATCAATCACACATTCTTCAATAAAATAATATTTACGTATTTTTCCTTCTTTTTTAACCATATTCTCCAAAAAATTACTATTTCTCTCATTATTATGTAAAATAATGGGGGCCAAACGGGTGCTTAAAATGCCAAACACCATTTATGAGCAAAAAGCTGAACGGCTTTAGAATGAAACTTTTGGTGTCGGCATTTTCTATGTGAAGAAAGCTTTTCGTTTGATCTAGAAAAAAATATTTTTTGCATATGAATAGAAGTCAACAAGGTTATGTTTATGAGGAGTTTATGAAAGGGAGAACAAAATATACTAATAACTGAGCTGCAAAGATATATATCAAGTTGGTCCTATGTGAAGGGATTTTACAACATGACTGGATTTTGTATTGTTTTGAAAGAATTACAACTGGGAAATAACTTGTTTCAAATGCAACTTATTCTGGCAGATGGAGCAACAGGGGAATTTGGACTCGACGGAATTACAGCATCTAGAATTAGATGTTTCAAAAGTCTTCGATGGGGTCAATGGCTTCCCTCAGAAACTGCAATTTTCTTGCAGCTCGACTTGTTCATTCTCAAAGAAAGAACAGAATCAGATGGATGCAGTACAACGATCAAAGACGACAGCTAAACTTTTAAGGCTCATGGTTTTTTATGCAGTGATCATGGTAGTGGAGATTGTTGGAGGTCTGAAAGCCAACAGCCTTGCAATTCTCACCGATGCCGCTCACTTGCTCTCTGATATTGCTGGATTCTCCATTTCTCTGTTCACCGTATGGGTGTCCGGTTGGGAGGCAACACCACAGCAATCCTTTGGATTCAATCGTCTTGAAGTGTTGGGAGCCTTTTTATCTGTGCAGTTGATATGGCTCATCTCTGGAACTTTGATCTACGAAGCAATCAATAGACTCGTTCACAAAAGTGCAAAAGTGAATGGGAATCTCATGTTTGCAGTTTCTGCATTTGGTTTCGTTGTTAACTTTCTCATGGTAGTATGGCTTGGTCATGACCATTCTCATCACTCCCATTCTCCCCATCACCATGCTTGTGAGTCCGAAGATCATCATCATAAACCGGAGGAATTATGCACTGGAAATGATGAAGAAAGCATGAAACTGGTAGCTTCATCTACTCATGAGAACGCTGAATTGGTAAACATAAATATACAAGGGGCTTACTTGCATCTCATGACTGATCTCATTCAATCTGTTGGGGTGATGATTGCCGGTTCCATCATATGGCTCAAACCAGAATGGTTAGTGGTTGATCTGCTTTGTACAATCATCTTCTCCGTCATTGCTCTATGTACCACCTTCCCCATGCTTAAAAACGTCTTTTCTATTCTGATGGAGAGGGTACCAACTGAGATCGATATTGCTCGTGTTGAGAATGGCCTTAAACATATAAGAGGAGTGGTTGATGTTCATGACCTTCATGTTTGGGCCATAACAGTTGGAAAGAATGTACTAGCTTGTCATGTAGTCATTGAACCTGGAGCTAGTCCAAATGAGATCCTGCAATCCATTAGGGAATACTGTGAAAAAACATTCAAAATTCATCATGTAACCCTACAAATTGAAGACGGGTTATGATAATTGTGCATTCTTTTTTCTTGCTTCTCTTTTTTTTTTTCCCGTTTTCCATCTAAGGATATTTGTGTTTCTTATATAAACCTTCTTCCATGCAAAGAATAGAATGAATAATATGTATGCTGTAGTGCAATCATAGGAAATTATCACCATGTTAGTGACAATCTTGTTGAGTTCAAATCCATATCGAGAAAGAATCGTATTTTGGAGAAACTGCAAGTTTGTGATTGGACGCGTATAGTTCCCTCTACAAATGAAATTGAAAATGTTAAGCACGAAAATTTGAGGTATTGCAAGGTAGCAAGGGATTGCATCATTTCTTTCATTGGTTTGCTGAGAAGCAGGGGCAGACCTACTTGAGGACCAGTGGGGGCCGCCGCCCTGACTCAATCTTCAGATTTCCCGATTTTTCTTCAAAATTTCAGATTTTTTAGTTTTTTGGTCCAAGTTTTTTTAGGTTTTCAGATTTTTTCCAAGATTTTTTGGTTTCGTCCCCCACTGAACTTCCTTCCTGAATTTGCTCCGGCTGAGAAGAAGAAAGTATAAAACAAAATTTAATGCATTTCGCTTGCATTTTTTTATGTTATTTTGACAATCATTAAAGGGAAGAAAAGTTATTTTGAGTATAAAACAAGTAATGCTTCTTTCCATTCCAGATGCTTTATGGCTTTCTTTGAGTCGAGCCCAGATTTGGCGTCTCGAACTTACAATCGCCCCCAAGACATAATTGACAGTTCGATACGTGCTGTCTTCTTAGCAAATGGGAAGCTTACAACACATTTTTTGCACCTCGGACATAATACATAATGGCATTTTCACATTTTGTAAGAAGAGGTGATGTGCCAAAGTATCAAAAATATATTAATGGATGTTTGTTATGAAAGTGCAAACCGTAAGTGTACGGATTGCATTCAAGTAATAAAGTGGATTTTTTTAGTTCGAATTGTCGATCCATCGAGAAATGTTTACTTTCGATTACACAACTTTAATCAATTTAATTTTAGTAATAAAAACAAACACACAATAAAATTTGATTCCGATAATTAAGGAAAATTAACTAAAAATTTACAAAATAAGAAAACATAAAAATCTTGGGAATTTCAGAGGAAAACGTGGTAAGGATTCGTAGTTTTATTTAATCGTCGCCTAATTAATTTCTCTACGAGCCATTAATAAATTACTCATTTACGATATTAGACCCGATTTTTCTAGTTTAGCCAATTCCTTCTCTTGATCAAAATTAACCTTAATTGATTGGTTTAACTTACTGTATCTCTATATCGATTAAACCAAACAACCGCATTAGAGGTATATATCTATTCCCTACAAGAACGTAGCGTCTTTACTGTTTGGTCTAAAATGCACATCTTCTCTCGAACGATATATAAATCACTAAACAAAATCATCTATTGACCATATATATGAAAAAACAATAATAACAATAGTAAAAACAAATGAACATAATTAATTTAATATTAAATAAAAAAACATTGAAATTAATAAAGCTATTTTAAACTCCAACAATAAACTCCAACAATAAAGCTAATATTTTTTGAAGATAAAACCCTTGTTCTTGATTTTCCCCAAAGTTTCTCCAATTTCTTGATTGATTCTCTATGTACTCTAGATTGTATCCCAAAATTCCAAGAAAATATCACCAAGAAGAAGAAGAAAAAAGAATCAATTAAAAAAAAAGAAACTGGAATTCAATCTTCAGCTGCTGCCCTTTTTTTGACTTGAAAACCTAGGAAATTTGTCCAAAATTTACAGCCAAAATCCCCCAGAATTTTCTGCAATTAAAAAAACGGAACCCAGGTTTTTGGCTGCCTTTTTGCTTCCATTTTGCAGCTATGGTCCTTACCTATTTTCGAGTCTGGTCCCTCAACTCTTATATTGCACATTTTAGTGCTTCAAGTTTGACTTCAATTTCAATTACCCCCTTCAAAATTGCAACCCAATATCCTTAAACTTTATGGATTGTGCACTTTAGTCCCAATCATCACAATTTTGCACGCTTTTAATCCATTTCCCTCCTTTTGCCTTGTTTTCATTTCCTTGTGATTTTGACCTACAAAAATAATTATTATCCAATTGCGAGTAGAATTTCATCAATTTCGTGAACAATAGCTCGAATTAAGTGGGCCAATTACACACTTATCATGGCACATGACAGTGGATCTCAACTCAATTTTGCCATTTGCAAGATATGTTATAGACTAATATTGATGCAATTAACTTTTGAGATGGATTTGCAGCAAGATTGTTGGAGCTCGGTTTCTACTCTTCAATTGAATCAGATGTATTTGCATGTGACATTATTGGTCGTGGTGATCATACAGCTTCCAAATCGGCTGGAAATATTTTTACAGACCGGACTTGATTCTTCCTATGGTCTCTTCCAAAACAAGGGAGTGTCGTCTGTATGGAATGTTTGAAAAAGAGGAGACATAAGCTTTTATGAATCTACAAGAGTCTGCTTACATTAAAAATTTCGTCACATAATAGTCCTATTTTAGTAGAAGGTCTGCTGAACAAGTATGTATGACCATCAGAATCAATGTCCGACTTCAAACCAACTTGGCATTTGGGGAGCAAAATTCGCTTTCTAGGCCTAAAAGAAGTTCTTTTATGGGGTTCACGTCCTTGTAGTGACGTATATCACTAGGAGGGAATCGAGCATTTGCTCTCCACGAGGATGTCGTTGCTATTTCTCCTTTTCACGTGTTTGAGAATGGGATACTCGCATTCAAGGACAACTACAAAGCATATTGGATACTGACAGTTGCAGCAACCAGCATCAATTGGCAGATTATCAGCAACTTTGCACCTTTTCTTTTTTATTTCTAGCTATTATAGCATTATGATTTTGCTTATTATATGCAGGGTGGTTCTATTAATTCTTTTCGGTTGACTCAAAAGTTTCCTCTGATAGATGGTGATATTGAGACTCTTGAACGAGGGTAAGTCTCCCACAAAGTTCAAATTTCTCTAGAACCCGAGAAAATTCGTACAAACGCTAAAGCATGGTCTTGTCTAGTTTTTGAGCAAGGTCGTGTGTCTAATCTGGCGGAAGGATAGATTTCGCTAAGCTGTGATATGACTGAGATTAATACCAGGAGACGACAACATCACCTGAATATGTTAATTATGTTGCATTCTTCGTCAACTTGACACCAAACAAGCCTTTCGAGATTATGTGCGATAGAACAATGACTAATGCGTTGCTTCAAATCGTATTATTAGAGTTAAACTGGTGCCTGAGACACCCTCCTTCAAGTCAATGAAAAAAACGACGCTTTTTTTTGTTTTTACTATTAATGAAAACTTGCAAGACGATGGGCAAATTGCATCTTCGTCCGTATTCTGGTCTGTTGGGGCTCACATGCAATGGATCAATGCCTACGAAATAAGCCATCCCAAACATTCTCTTAATAGTTTCTCAAGATAATAAATTCAGCGACTCGATAATTAGTCGAAAATTAGCCAGCCACTTGTTTATATCCTTTTGACTACAAAAAGAAGGGGTCAAGTCAAATAGTTTGGATGTGAAAGGGCATATCCGAATAACTTTTGAATGGTGCAACTGAACTGCCTTATCTATAAATCTTCACGTGGCCAAAAGTAATTTGGAACTTCTTTTATCCATAGCTACTTTAAAGTCGAAATCTTACTTTAGTATTAAAATTTGACGGTAACGTAAGGTATCTTACGTTATTGTAGATAAATATTCCACCTAACATGTTGCGACTGTAAAATTTGAAAATAAATAGTGTCAAAAATCAACAATAATTCATTCGATTGAGCTCTATTTGTCTTCAATTTCAAGATTCTGCGATCACGCATTATTAGAGTTAATATTTCCCTAGATAACATGAGGTAACGTAGTGTTACCTATCAAGAAAAAAAAAATGATTTCGAGTGATATAATTGTGTAAAGCAAACGAGATTCTGGCTACGAATATTCATTCAAAGAACACATGGATTTGTTGGGGACACCCACTTATCCATTAAGTTTCAATCTTTCTTGGACAAAACATGAAAGGAATCTAAGTTCCCTTACAAAAAGTATACCACTAAATATTTTCGATCATACTTTTTTAACTCCTTTATCATTTTGCTAATATAAAATGTGACTATTGAAATGACTTCAATATCTTTTTATTAAAATGTTGTATAGATATATTTAGGTAAAGTTGATGAGGGAGACTAAAGTTAAATGCAATACAAACTCTCGTTACCTTTACGTAATTTGACCAGAATATTTTGAAGTTTGAAATTCGTGCAAAAAGAAGAGAGAATATGGTAACACTTTCGAAGAGAATTATACGATTTGACAGTTTAAAAATCGAAAAGTGATGGATGCATTTTAATCTCTCGCTTTAAAAATGACATTTCCATCTAATTTCCTCAATATTTTATGATGTGTCTAACGGTATTATTTAAATTTTGCACACATACATAGAGATCGTATTTAATTGAATCTAAAAATTATTACTTATAAATAGTAAAGATATGTAGCGGTATGATTGCTAACTAAACAATTTTTTCATTGATTCGAAAGATTACAAGTGACGAGGGGTGAAATTTAAAACTAATTCAAAAATTGAAGTCGAGTGATCCAATTAAAATTAACTTAAAGTTTAATGATCAAATTGAGACAAATCAAAGTTTTGTGAAAGCATCATGATTAAAAATTGAAGTGACAGCATATGAAATTTACTAAACCTGAATTGACTGAAAAGGAAAGAAACTTTACTAAGCTCTAGAACAAACCTTTCAATGTGGACCTTGCCCACCTGGCAGCAAAATATGTGCACGAGTCTCTATTTCAAGAAAATCTTATCCTCCTCTACTGTATATAACTCAGGCTTCAGTGTTCTACAACTCCTGTACATTAATCATTATTAATTCAAAGAAAAGAAAAAGAGAGAGTGTGTGTGTAATGGAAAACAAGAAGCACGTTGGTTCATCCTCATCATTCACTAACGATCTGTTTGGTGTAAAGGAGTCATCCCCATCTTCAGCTTCATCTGGCATTTTCTCCTCAATCTTACAACCTCCATCAAGGGTAAATTTGATTACTTTTTTAATTTCGTTTAGGTGGGTGGTGTGTGTAGCTCTGTAATTTGTGTTATTTCGATGGTAATTGATGTTTTAATTGGATCTTGTGGTTGCTTTATGCATTTGTTCATACTAAGGATAAAAAGCTTTGGAAGGTGTCATTCTAGGTTGCTTTTGTTGCCTGTAGTAAATGAATTTTGATGAAATTCAAGTATTTTCCATGCAATTAGATGGGAGAAAGGTATTCGCAGAATAAACTTGAAAACAGCTCGATCCTGGTAGCTGAGCAGAGAACATTGTTTAAAGAAAAATACCGCATTTGTTGCCAATTCCTAGTTTTTCCTGCTTATGATAAGCTCCTTCTTTTTCCTGCATAAGAATATTAAAATATGAGGGAGGTTCAACGTGGTCCGACTTAGGCTAAGTTGTTGGAATTTCCTCGCCACCCATTTGTGAAAAGTGTATACATATCAGCTTTTTAGGCCTTCAATGAAAAAATGTAACCTGTATCAGCTTAATTTTTTAGATGGGATGGTTCAACGAGTTCGATGATTTTAGAAGTTTGGATTTATGTAACAAGGTCCTTTTTCGGTTTCTTAGAATTGAGGTTTCCAAATTGGAATTAGGAATGATCCTATTCAATTGTGTATGTTGAATTAAGCTTTTATAAAATCTAATTCTGATAATCCAATTTTCATGCATCCAACACCATGAGTCAACGCAATTGGTTGTTTGATAATGCTGATTATTCAATTTTGAGAAACTTTCTCTGTCACCACTCTTGTGAAAATTTGGTGTTATTTATTGAAATTACTTGTTAGGTAGTTAATATATAGCAAACATTACATTTAATGGGAATGAGAGCATACTTTTTTGTGTATTACAATTTGTGTTTGGCCTTTATGAGTCCCAATTTCGAAGAGGAAATTATTTTACATCTGTAAATTATCTAACTATGAACAGGTTGGCACTAAGAACTGCTCGAGTCCTGAGCTCATTGGCGCAGTGCAAAAGCAGTTGTCTGGGAGTCAGGCAAGAAACAGCGAAATTCATGGTGAGGCATAAAACTCAGTTTCTTTTTTCTTTTACTATGGTGACAACTAAATCTTTTCATACAGAATTTGGATATGTTTACTATGAATAAACATGGATGGGCTGGCTTATCTAAGTAACCCCTGCCTGCTGATTCTTGGACTATAGAAAAACTGTTGTTGATGTGTGAATTCGTATATAACCAAACCCTCTCTCTTAAAGTCTAATTTAAAATAAATGAAATTGAGAAGAAATTGAGACTTTATCGTCCTGAGGCGTAAGTTAATCTGGATGTTTGAAAGAGCGCAACTCTGTGTAATCTCACTATCATTTTCATTCAGTGCTTCATGCATGTATTTCTATTAAAATTCATAGCAAATTTAGCTCTTTAAAACTTCTTACTTTATGAATTTCTCTCCCCCGTCCTACACGGGACCATTGATAACATGTAAAATCTTGTTTCCCATGCCCTAAATAATAAAATTATAACCCTTGGTTTAAATACAGCAGTAATTTTTTGATGATCTTAGCTTAAATAGTTGAACTGTTGACATGGTTATTTTACCCATTGACTTCTTTTATATTCAAGTCAGTTAAATATCATTCTGTAGATTATTGCTAATTGTTCCATTAAGAAATTTAGAAACCACTGCCTTTAAATCTTACATGCATTAGAAATATAATCCCAACGATTTGCCATTGACTTGCAGGTGATATGATTAAGAATAAGGAAGATGTAACCAATCGCATATCTAACAAAGAAAGGCGTTCGATCTTTCAGGAAAGAGCCGAACCCTGCCCTCTGAGTTCTTCTATTTACTATGGTGGGCTAGAAGATATGTATATTCAATCTTCGAGTGCTCAAATATCAGAATCGTATCCAAACGTGAGTTCTTTTTCTTGAAATCATTGTTTTCAGATAAGTAAATTAACAAAACTAACAAATGAATTAGATCAGTACAAGAAAGATGGAGGGCAGGATGATCCTAGTGGAAACAATTCACAGGGTGCCTCCAGAGGAAATTGGTGGCAAGGTAAAATTGTTTTGTTGTCAATTGCAGTGTGAACTATTCATAGAGCCGTATGTATGAAACTGAAATCTCCATGCTTACTGTTTTGCAGGGTCACTTTATTATTAGTACTCTGCCTCTGATACGCAAGGCATGTGAATCCATCTTTATTGTTTCAGGTATGACGATATCCCATGTTATTTCATGGTCCTTTGAGAAATACCTTTTTCCCCAACTTGTTGCGTGCTTATTTGCTTTGCTTGATCTGAAGCACTATTGGTTCTGAGCATATTTACTCGTTATTTTCTCTGACAACCCTTTCTGGAACTGGCTTTCTTAATTTCTTTAAATTCTTTACTCTTCTTAGTTTTCAGTTATATATATATATATTTTGGATCCTGTAGGGTAGGGGCAGTTATATTCAGTTGTTTCTGTACTACCTCGGTTCTTTATAATGATCTCGATGATTTTAAACTGTAAAGCTTTGATAAATTTCATGTTATGGATGTTATGATCATACACTAGGACATGTACATTCACAGGGCCGACCAAGCAATTTTTTTGTTATTTCTTTGTGGGAGGTGGAGCTGGAGAATGGCTTTTATTGACTGAGTTACGAAATTGAGGAATATCTGAAATTGATAGGTTCTGGTTTCAGTTGAAATGGACTTATTCTTTTTGTGATCAATGATTTTCCTTAAAAAAAACTCTTGCCATAATCTTCTTATGTTCCTCACAAGATCTTTCCAACCAAAGGGAAAAAAGAAAAAGGTCGGAAAGTAAGAAATCAATGCATTTTATGTTACTAAAATTGAATAATCGTAATACTTCATATTTGGACCAACGTGATGTTTCCAAATATATAATATCTACTTCTTCCCCGACATTCAATTATTGTAATACTTCATATTTGGACCAACAGATTTTCCAACATAATTGTAATACTTCATATTTGTACTTGCACTGCAGGGATTCGTTAAGCATTGGAGCCGTCCGATATAGATTTGGCATTTGAAAATTAGTACATGTAGCCTTTTGTGGCAGAACTTGGAGTTTTTGTCACGGGTTCTCCCAATATTGTATATCATGCTGATTTCGAACCTACTGTCAGATTGTGTGAAATTCTTGTTCCTAAACATATAAATAATAAATGTGCCAAAAAAAATTCTATAATAATTAGATTCTGTTGATGGCTGTCTTTCTTTACAGATGAAACTTACCGAATTCATATATGTTTTCATGTTTTTTCAATAATGCAAAGTACTGACTGACATCTCTCTCTTAACCATGCATTTTGAGGGAGTTTAGTTTGTTTTGCACCTACAACATACAGTAATCTTGGCTGGAGATGCACAGAAATAGCCTTTCATAAGCTGCAGCCATTTTGGTGGCTGTAAATAGTTGCAAACCCCTCTTCCTGGCTAACTCGCCCTTGCGCTCCAGAACACCTCTTCCATCTTTCCACACCTCGTACAGAGCTTTCTTCAACGAAACTACTGTAGGAGGGAATGTATAGCCAACATCTTTGCTAACAATCACGGACTGAGTAATACTCGCCAGTTTTGTTGCCATTATTGTCTTGCCTGTCAGCATTGCTTCCAACAAGGTATGATCTAAACCCTGTGCTCGAAGTGTTGGATTTACGAATATATCAATTGCATTGTAAAACCTTGCCAATTGACTCTGTTCCAAAGGCCCTAAAATCAGTAAATTCGAGCCGAGTTGTTTATATCTAGCACCCCATGGACCATCTCCAGCTACCAGAACAATAACACTATCCCGAAAAGTTGAATTTTCACTGAAAATCTGTCTTAGAGCTTCAAACATTAATGGATGACCCTTATCCTTCACCAACCTCCCTGCCATGCCTAAAATTAGTGACTTAGACTCTGGAATACCAAATTTCGACTTAAAGTCTTTGCCCTTGGAAATGTCTACCTTGAAAATCTCCTCATCGACACCATTCAGAATAATGTGGACGCGTTCTTCAGGTATCATGTAGACCCTTTTTAGTATATCCCCGACGTGATCGCTTGTGGCAACATGGTGAGCATAATGTGGAAAAAACTTTATCTCTTCCACAACCTTGACTACTCTTTCAGTAAAAGCATAGGACTGTGGTTCTTCAGGAGCTCTTATAAGTTCCTGAATAATATCGGAATGTATAGATTCATATGCAATTCCATGCCAACTGACGGCTAAATTAGACAGATTCCGGGATCTGGTGTGCATAAGTCCCACACTTTCAGTGTGGATCACATTGAAGGGCTGTCCAGTCGAGTTCAGTACTTGAAATTGCTTCCATATCAGAGCTTGGTCAAGATAGCCAGCAGGTGTTGGTTTAGAGAGGTGAAAATACACATTATCCATCATGGTTAAGTTAGACGATGAAGTCGTGAAGATGTGGAGCTCGTGGCCTCGCTTTGCAAGGGCCAGGTGAAGAGTCAAGGCGTGTCGCTCAAGCCCTCCAGCCTGGTGTTTACTTGGCCATTTCTTGACAAAGAGAGCAATTTTAAGAAGTCTCGGTGGTGGTTGGGACGGAAAGATGAGATGATTCAACGCAGATGGAAATGTTAGGAGGTTGACTTTATCTAATCGTGGTTGACTTTCTTTCACTTCCCTAGTTTGAACAGAAAAACAAGACCAGTATAGGAATGAAATGGATGACAAGGAAGAGACCAAGAGAAGGGTGTAGCAACAGTACCGGAAACTGAAATACTGGACCATCGCAGACTCGACAGGAAAGTCCAACCCCGTTGCTATTCCTCACCCTTCCGCCCCTCCGATCAAGTAGGATCCCGGTGGTGGATCAGAGAGGAAGGCAGCCCTCATCCAGCGTTGCACATGGTTTACAATTTGTTTATTATCAGTTTATCACTATAGGTCAAGGCGTTAAGTACACTTCAAATATTATAACATCATCTTGCAATAAACTAAAGTTTTCAACGAAAGATTGTAAACTACTCAACTGTCATCAAAGGATTCAAAGCCACATTTAAATATTTGGGAAATATTAATTTATGTTTTGATGGCAGCGGAATTCAAAAGAACAGGAGCATAAGATCGACTAACTTGTTGATTCGCAATGAGTAGAAAAATGATCACAAATTGGAAGAAATTTAATATATTATCACTTTTATCCAAAAATAGTAATAAACTCGAAAAACACAACGAACTTAAATACTGAAAAGTGACAAATATGTGAGATGCTACATAATTTTTTTAATAAGAGTAAATACAAAGAAAATGTAAAAATAGGAATCGTGATTGCATGTCGACGCTTTAAACAGGAGTAATGATATTTATATTTAACGACGGTAGTAATTCTCCTATATGACAATTTGTTATTTCAAGCATTATTTTGTTGTAATTATGTTACCTCAAATTACAAACTAATGTCTCAAATAACAAGCTGTCAACTACTGCAATCACTAACCCTGTTTTAAGCTAAAATTAAGTAAAATTAGCCTTGGACGTGATATATATATACCTTGTTTAATATGGATTAAAATTGGATCTTCAATATATTTTGATAAAAGTCGATGAAATATGTATTAAAAAATTTTAGATTCAATGTAATATGTAATAATTAATTATTGATTTTGACCTCTTTTTTTTTTTTTTTTACATTTAAAATTCAAAGAATTATGTCATTTGTATGTCACTTTTTTTACATCATGATTGATATCATCTATGTTGTCAAGAATTGATTGGATAACAAAATTGTTATATGTTTAAACTGTCCAATAATATAATGGCACGTGATTGAGTGTAAAAGATGACGTTAAGTATGATGTACACTAAACATATTCAAATTCAAATTGAAATTGAACTGCCAACTAGCGGATACCCATTGGAAGAACATGACACTGACCCCCCTTAATTGTCTCTTCCCAAAGGCAGCTGTATCTGCTGTCTTTTCTTCTAATTTTTCATTTGCCATTACTTAATTCTCTTACGGCTTGCTTGTTGAGATCGGTTTTAAGGTATCGTTTCAAAGATGATGTTATTTGTTAATTTACTGAATTGACTACGTGTACATCATATTTTACATCAAATT
>CAIGRT010117497.1:0-12699 GCA_903798405.1 Fraxinus platypoda | reverse complement strand
GTGACATTTATGAAAATCTCCCATTAAAATATAAGTTTTAATATAAGTTAAATTCAATAATTAATTTGAATCACATATTTTATGGGGTCCACAACTTTTCAACAATACATTTCATCAATTTTTATTAAAATTTAGTAAAAAGGTGATTTTAATCCCAACCAAACAATGACTTAATATGATATTTGTCCTAACCTATATGTAATATGTTAATTCCATTCATGTTTTTTAAAATAAAAAAAAAAGTTAATACTTGATTAATGAAATTAAATTTAAAAACATGATTTCAGATAATTTTCTTTTTCGAGATTCTCCTGGACTATTAAGGGTGTTGAGAATATCCAGACTTCCTTACTATGTTGGCAAGATATTTAAAAAAATTTACAACTAAAGTATGAATGATAAAATAGACTTGTTTTATTTCTTATAGATATTATTTCTCTGTTCCAAATTAGTACATAACTTTATCTTTATCCCATTTGTTTTTGTTCAGGGATGATATTGCACATATTTGAGTGCAATTTTTTTTATTAAGTTATCAAGAATATCCAATAGCAAAATGACAACTAAGCACTTGAAAATAGATTAATTTATGAATAATGCAGTTTGTAGTTGTTCACTATCGTAGTCGTCCTACGTAACATACATGTGGCGGTTAATGATTTGATGCATGAAACAATAAAAAAACTATCACATTAATTTATCAAATCATTAACTGTCATATGTGTGTCACGTAGAACGACTATGATAGTGAACAGCTACGAACAGCACTGCTCTTTATTTATTAAAGTAAAAAGATAGGTTACATACGTATAAACTCTATTTTGATACAATAACAAGACATACACATTTAACAACCGTTACATACAAGAGATATGTTATTTACCGATGGTGTAACAACATGTGGTGTTGCTATATCATCACGTGGCCCCTATGGACGGGAGATCAGTTCTGTTAACCGTTAAAGAAAAACATTTTAATGAAATCATTCAAATAGAATAGCTATAATCGGAATCTCTATCCTAATAATTAATTATTAACCCTTTTTTTAAATAAAACATATTAACATGTTTACTAGAGTGAACTTATCAAGAGCTTGTTTGAGAATGATTAAAATTCAATTAAAATTAAAAATATAGTCGTTATTTGGTTTCATTCGTCTAATAAAAGTCAACTCCAACGATTATAATTTCAATTTTAATCTGATTTTAATTCCTCCCAAACAAGCTCCAAGTATTCAGAACAAAAATCTGAAGAAGAAAGTCTCATAAATAATCCCATATTTGACTTTGATAATTCAGAAATCAGAATACAATCAAACACAAACACCGCTGGAAGATTCTTTGCTTTTTCTTTCTATATTATATCCTATCCCAATAATTTTCTATTAATAACTCAAGATTCTCAGATATTCATTTTCATCCTCATCTGCAAACTCCTAATTTTTTCAATAATTCGTGAAACAAAATGGCTTCTTTAGGATTTGCTAATCAGATCAGGATGGGAGCCGGTAGTAATTCGGTGGCCGTGTTTCCCGTGACTGGGACGCGGCCTAGATGGCGGCGGAGTCGTAAAAACAGCGTCGGATTTAGGATTTTGGCTTCGGAAAATCATGCTACTGAGGAACCTGATCTTAGTGTTAGTGTCAACGGGTTGAAAATGCCCAACCCCTTTGTTATCGGATCGGGTCCTCCCGGAACCAATTACACCGTCATGAAGCGGGCCTTTGATGAAGGTTGGGGTGCTGTCATCGCCAAAACGGTAATTCACTTAATTGCATGTTTAAAAAGTTTACATATGATTATATAAGTAAGTTTTAAATAAATAATTCTTTTGGTGAAATGTTTAGATTTTGCTAGCCACCAGTAAAACTTTGTTGAAACGATGGTTTCTTCAGAATTTTATTGTTGATGTAGTTAGTATGGAATAAAAAATATGCCTCATCTCCTTGTTTATTATTTATAAATGTAAAGACTCTTTATCCTGTACCATTACATATAGGTATCTCTGGATGCTGCAAAAGTTGTAAATGTTACTCCTCGGTATGCTAAATTACGAGTAGGAGTAAACGGCTCATTGAAAGGACAAATTATTGGGTGGGAGAATATTGAACTTATAAGTGATCGGCCTTTAGAGACTATGTTGAAGGAATTCAAACAGTTGAAAGAAGAGTATCCTGATAGGATCCTTATTGCTTCAATAATGGAAGAGTATGATAAAGCTGCATGGCAGGAACTCATTGAACGAGTTGAGGAAACTGGAATTGTAAGCAATCAATACCGTAGTCTTATTACTCGAGTTACAAAACATTTCCCAATATCCAAGTTTTATTACAAGTATATTCTTTAAGGTGTATTGAATTCCTCAAATCATTATTTTTTTGATGTAGGATGCTTTTGAAATCAACTTTTCATGCCCTCATGGTATGCCAGAGCGTAAAATGGGTGCTGCAGTTGGCCAAGATTGTGCACTGTTGGAGGAAGTATGCGGCTGGATTAATGAAAAAGCCACGGTTCCAGTTTGGGCAAAGATGACTCCAAACATCACTGACATTACACAGGTTTGCTTTTTCTTATGTTTGTTCTGGTCAATATATGAGAAAATCCATCCAACTTCGTAAGATGTTGTAGGGAAAGGCAATTGTATATGATTCATTCTGCAGATTCTATCTAACATGTGCTCTGAGAAATAAGAAAAATGACCACGTGTTGATTGCAACAAATTTCTTCACGTGTTGCTCCAAAGTCACAGTTCTTATTAGTGTGTTTGTGTGTGCGTGTCTGTTATTAGGTCCATCTGCTTCATGCTGTCTACCAATTTCTGCAGTACGTTTGAGGATAATGTTGGACAACTATTTTCAACCCATGTTCAATCTTTCATCTCATTTATTGTACCTGTATTCTGATTCTTTAATCAGGATGCCTGAGATATGTAGTGGATGAGCCGATACTTAGCACCAGCTGCTGTTTGTTGAATCACCTCATTTAAAAGCTTAAACTGTTAGAGAGGAAATGCATGTGTCTATTCAAAATTTTAATCTTCAACACGCCATTTTTTCAACAAGAAGCCTGACACACAATTTCATAAATGGGTGGCAGTGAGACTTAAATCCAGGAACCCTACTTTTGATACCACGTTGAACAACCTAATCTAACAGCTTGACCTTTTAGATAAGTTGGTTCACTATATTTGAAGTCCACAACTTTCCATTTACTTTCTGCTAATGATTCAACTTATTGCTGTTTTATAATAGCCAGCTAGAGTGGCTCTTAATACTGGATGCGAAGGGGTTTCTGCAATCAATACGATCATGAGTGTTATGGGAATTGATCTTGATACCTTAAGACCAGAGCCTTGCGTAGAGGGGTAAATTCATTGCTAAAACATGTAAGATTTTTGAGTGGATCTATTCAGATCTTCTTATGCTTCATTTTTTTTAACATCATCCCAGATACTCGACTCCTGGTGGCTATTCTTCAAAAGCAGTCCACCCTATTGCACTTGCAAAAGTGATGAGCATTGCACAGATGATGAAAAAGGAATTTGGATATACAGACTGTTCACTTTCTGGCATTGGAGGCGTAGAGACAGGTGGTGATGCTGCTGAGTTTATACTTCTTGGGGCAAGTACAGTTCAGGTTGGACAGCACTATGATTAGTTTTCACTTGGTTTTTAACGTTGTGAACCTGTAGTCCATAAGTTTTGAAGCTGCATATTCTATTGCTTTCACTGTCACACATATCACCAAAAAAATGTTTTCAGTTGTCGTGGCCATATGTTCTAGTTGCATTATGCATTAATAGATAAAGATGTTTTACCAAATCTATGAAAAAGAACTTATATGAAAAATCTCCATGCTGCACACTGAAGTTTCTGTCATTAGTCTGTTTCTATTTATCTTCTCTGTTATTAAAGAAATTAATACGTGACCTGAACGATAATTCTAGGTCTGCACGGGTGTTATGATGCATGGATATCCTCTTGTAAAGAAACTCTGCACCGAGCTGAAGGATTTTATGAAGAAGCACAATTTTTCTTCAATAGAAGATTTTAGAGGGTATGAATTTTATAAAAAATTTACTTGCAACCGGAGTAAATAACAGGAACTGCAGTTTTGTAGTCTAATTTTTTGCATTTTATTTATTTATACATCTACCAGGGCTTCGCTGGATTACTTCACCACTCATACGGATTTGGTAAGAAGACAGCAAGAAGCTATTCGTGAAAGGAAGGCTGTGAAGAAAGGTTTGCAGTCCGATAAAGACTGGACAGGAGACGGTTTTGTGAAGGAGACGGAGAGCATGGTATCCAACTGATTCGCTGATATAAAATGTTATCTTTCATTGCGTTCTATGAAAAATATTTAAAATAAATGATCTAATAAACGAATTGAATTTTTAAATAAAATAAACAATGTTTATTTCATTGTTGTCCACGGTGGTAGAGTCAACAATCAATATGCTAATGTTCTTGTTTTAAATCATTAGTCACTGAATGTTAGATTAAGAGCATGTTTGGCTAAGTCTTAAAAGGTTAATATGAATTTAAAAGTAACTTTCTTTTTAGCCAGAGACGGACGATAAGGATTCATATCTCAAAAAGATAGATATTAATGGATAATATTAAGGGAAAAAAGAAGAAGCTAAAATCGTGCTTATTACATTGTCCATCCCTATCTGCACAGCACTGCACGTATATGCAGTAAATGAGTAACTATTTTATCCATCTAAATGAAACAGCAAGCAATCCCTGACTTGCAACAAAAGAAATTATTTTGCTGATGATTCAAAATGATACAATTTTATCCATCTAAAAGTAAACTTACTGTACAGTTCAATTTTACTTACTGGGTAAAATGAAAATGGATAAGAGATAAAAAAAAAACACCAATATGAACATATAAATAAAAGCACGACTTATTTAATCGCAATCGCGCTCTAATCAAGTATGGAAAACCATTTAACAATCAAAACGCCTATAACAAAGTTATTATCAGCTTTGCTATCCACCAAAATACGATGGTAAAAATCTGCAACCTTCGATCTTGAAATCCTGTGTAGCCATCCTCTAAGGTAATCAGAATTGTAAACAAAATTGATCGAGTGTATAATTTTTTCAAGGCATTTTTCTTTGTATAAGTTGATGGATATGTATTAGAAACTCGACGTATGAAAGCCCGCCTGGAGTCTTGTCCTCTACCATGTAGGAGAAAAACATTGTCCCTGAAACACCAAAAGTTTCGGATTATAGAAGACCACAGCAAACTAAAAAATAATATAAAAATCCAAAAAATTGTCCAACGTCAGGTCAGCTCCATGCTGCTTTTCTTTTCATGTTCCCTGGCTTGGATAGTTTAAACAGGTTTTCCATTCACTAACCTGATGGATCTCCTTTTCTGCACAATTTTAAGCTGCAGTACCAGAGAGAAAAAAAAAATTTACTTGCTGAAAATTTTGTGCATGTAGAAAAACAATAACTGTATTCAGTGAAGCAGTCACAGTTATTTTCCCAAAACAATATTGTTAATACCGTAGGTAGGAACTTCTCTGACGCCTCATCTCATTGACAATATTGTTCAGCTTCTTTGACAATAGATTATCATATTGCTGCAGTACAAACTGAAAAAGCAAAAATTGGGAACTGAGGCATTTTGACAGAATAGAGTACCAATAAAGTAGAACATCCAAGTTCCTAAAAAACTCTCTAGGTAGAAAAATTCTCCAGGGAAAGGAACATGTATGCATGTTATTTCCAAATGACATCAACAACAACAAAGTAGTTTAAAGATGTCAAGTACGTTGAAAATAATAAAAATGTTCAGCCATGATATGTCTCAGAATACCTGACTAGAGATTTCTTCAACCGATGAAATGCCTAACAAATTGCGCAATATATCCGGATTGACAGAGTTACCAACATAAATTAAACAATCTTCACCATTCTCAAGAAGATAAATTCCCTCATCAGTGATGTGCTCACTGGAAAGTGGAACTGTCTCGGGAATGAGGGAATCATCCATCTCCTGACAATTCAGCATTAAGATAAAAGATGAGGGATATGTCAAGAACACCTATAACGCCATCATGAACAATTCCATACCTTCTCATCAAGGTTGTGCATGGCTATCATCCTAGGGTATACCAATGGGATTGCCGAATGAGTAGATAAATGGGAAACATAATTAATCCAAAAGGACCTATCATCAATTCTTCCATTAGCTTGCAATCCACAGCTTTTGAGTAAACCTGCAAAGTTAAAGAGAGGGGGCTAAATAAAAAATAAATAAATGAAGCAGAATCCCAAAAGGGGAGTATACCATTATTTCAAAACTCTTTATTCTACACACTTATTTTCAACCTCACATTCACACAATAAAATTTTCTGTACGTAAACCCAAAACTTTTCCTACTTTTTAACCACACTTTCTCCAAAAATTGACTATTCAAACTACAATTTTTGCCAAATAATGGACATCAAACAAGGGCTTAATCCACAAATTTTGTAGGATCCATAACTTTTACCTACTTTTTAACCACATATTACTTAGAACCGACTGCAAATAATCAATTATAATTTTGGACGAACATACACTTGGTATGACTTTAGATTATATAATATATAGAAATTTAGGAAACCAAAGTACTTTTCTAGATATAAGCAGCTTCGATAACACAACCTAGGATTCAATTGACTGATCTACAGGTAGTCTCATCCATAATTAATGGGCAAAGTGGCCCCTTTGTTTTTTGTTTTTTTTTGTCATAATTAGATTACACAAGGTGCCATTAATGAAGCAAAAGTTCACACATTATAAACAAGATAATAATTATAGAAACATGTTCCTCAATTAAGAGAATTTGGGTTATTCCTAGAATTGCATTAACACAAGCAAAATCCAGTCTATAAAGGACCACAATTGGAAGTTGGAACTGCAAGAACCAACATGATTAGTTACTTGATAGGAGATACTCCAGCCAAGGTCAAGAGTCCAAAGAGATAACAACAATGGTATCTTGAAGCAACATGAGACATACCAAGCGTGTACAGAGGTAACAATTTAAGTGCCTCAGGAAGAATAAGCTGTCCAGAAGCAGAAGCTGATGCGCAGAACTTGCGATATGAATGCAGAATGTTTATACAAAGGTTTTTTGGTTTCTCCGTGACTTGTGGGAGTGGAGTTGAAGGAACTTCACTAGTCACTGTCACATGAGAAAAAATCAGGGACAGCGGAGTTAGAATGCTATGAAGAGTGAGGTAAAAATTACTGCTAGAAATGGGATGCAGAAAAACCAAGTAAAGGTCAAACAGTGTACATGAGGGATTATTTGCAAGTAAAATGTCTAACATGATAATGTCAAAATCATTTCTTTACAAGTGCATGCACATATGCTTGTCTAAGCTTATAAGCTTAGCCAAACATAATAATAAAGAGAGAATTTTGTTATAGTCAAGAAGCATCGAAAAGTAATAGATAAATTTATTGAAGCAAGTGCCCCAAAAAATATAGATGGAAATTACCTTGCTTCAAGATACAAGCAAATTGGGTATCTAAGTCAGCAAACCGAAACAAATTACTCAGCAAGGTGGTACAAGGCAGAGACAAGGTTGAGACCCGAATTCTTCTTTGGCCATATACATTGGTGTAAAGAAGAGCACACTAGAAAACACAAACACAGAAAGTGATTCGGTGATGGTATCTCTATACAAAATGAAAACAAAGCGAAAACCAAGAAAGAAACATTTTCCATGAATCAAGAAATACATGAAAATCTCAAGTACAACACGGGATTCAGATAATGAAAAATATACCTGGAAAGCACATTCTGACCCATCCTGCAATTTATCATCGTGTTTTAGTGTTACCATTATTGTTTTGTCACAGTCAATCTGCACAAGTGAAGCTTTGTTAAAAAGGAAAACGACCTAAGGGAAACAAATAAGCAATAGCAAGAAGGAACTAAAAAAACATGCATTTAGAGACACTAGGCGGCAAATATGGAACCACATCAAACATGGTTTAGATCAATGGCAACTATAGAACATTCAGAACTCATAAGTATCATTAATTTCCTTACTCTTAAGTGACCACTCAAACTAAAGGAAGTGAATGCTCATCAGCACATGATCAAAATTCTACATTTGTGTCCCGAAACTCATTATGAATAGACCAGAAACAGAGAAATTCTTTATTGCAAATTTAACTATATACTTTTCACGCATTTTCCTTATCACTTACAAAATCAGTGGTTCCACATGTCAACACATGAAAGTGGATTTCTTAGGACTACAGAAACCCAATGCCTGACAACTTTTTGATGGTAATCACAAAAAATTGCCATTGTTTTTCTACATAAATATCAATCCACGAGTCAAACTTTTTTGTTGTAGTTTGTGCAAAATTCAGATATGTATTTGTATAAAATTTGAGCATGCAGCCTTCTAATTCCATTTATCAATTTCTAGCCACTAGGGCTTCAACAATGGCTATAAAGACTGAAACATTCATAAGGTTACAATCTCTACAGCACTCACTCATCCTAAGGTGGATTGCCAATGTCCAAAACATATTGGACACTGATACTAGGACACTCTGGGACAAATATCTGACAAGCCACGTGATGTATCCTATTCTTTATTATTTGTTAAGATTTCTAACAAACGTAGGACACTTCCCAGACGTGTCAGGCATGAGTCCAATACACCATGTGGCTTGTCCGATGTTTTCATAATTTTTCAGTTTCTAACACATAAGGGACATGTCCTTGACACGTCAAAGGCAAGAAATGTCCCATTTTGTAAATTTTACAAAATTACAGGCTTATGTTGTCACTAGTAATAAATTGTACAGCACATAGTTTTGTTAATACAATAGATAGTCACTCCTCTAATACTAAAGATTTCCCTTGCACAATTCAACATCAAAACTAAAGAAGTATTTATATTCACAAGTAAATATAATATATAAATGTGTATCTTTAAGGAATTTTACGGGTCAGGGTCCTTTTTCAAAAGTCACGGGTCAAAGTGTCCATGCCATGTTGTCAATGCATCCTGTGTCATAGGATGCAACAATAAGATGTGTACAAAGTCTGGAATTCATTTCGATCTGAAGAGAAGTGATGAAGAGATGCAAGGAAACTGACTCTATATATGTCAATTAGCAAGAGAATTTGGAGAAAATGAGTTCTAGAATTGATAGGAGGTAAAACTACTAGAGCATGTTTCACAAAGCTTTAAGTGCTTATAAGTTGTGAGTCCTATGGAATGTGTGGTTAATAAGCGTGTAGTAAGTAGTCGTTTGTGGGTAAAAAATATGTTTAACAAGCATAAAAAAATTAAGCTATGCTAAACATGCACGAAGACTGATTAAGTGAATGCAAATACAAACAACAGAAAGTGCAAATCTCAGGACCTTTTGAACATTTTTTCCAGTCGGTCAGTTCCACATTGGCCACCAAGAAATTCTATTTTGCAGATATTGACACACATCATTAACTATCACTCCAATCACTACTGGCAAACACTAATTAATTAATCAAGGTTAAGTTGTATGATCATATTCCACAGGTACATTTTGTGCCACAACCAAGTTCTATGTTATAATAAGTCGAGTCATTAATTAACACCATATCAGTATCTAGCAATAAATGTATAGAGAGAGAGAGACTAACAGCAGGTAGATCAACATCTGTTGGAATGCGCTTGCAGAAGTTTCCAGAGTAATCTTGAACTTGAATACCCTGCCCAAAGGAAATATAAATTCAAACAATTTCATTTTCTTACCTCCTGCTGTCAAGCTTTAACTGTTATCCATATAAATAGAGCTATTATCAACATAAACAACATGATAGAAATCCAAACACTGAGAAACTCACCTGGCTGCATCTTACACGCATTACTGCCTCAAAGCCTTGGGGCCTTGTGACATTCCACCGAAGATCATTGTAAAGCTTAGCAGGGTCAGAAAGAGCGGTGAAAGGATAATAATAGTAAACCTGGATAGATTTAAAATTTTAAAAATCAAAACATGATGAAATCGGCATATGAAATGTGAATATATATCCTACATGATAATGCAAGTCAGACACGTGTAAGCAACTTAACAAATGATATGAAGAAAAACATAAAAAAATCATATTCAAATCCTGTTATTGAGAAAATAGATAGTGACCATCATATTGGACTGGCCCTTCATGATTCTATACAGACAGAGAAGATAAGATGCTAACTAGGTTACAATTACCTGGCCACCTGTCGTTATCGGAATGACAGAGATGGAAGCAATGTCTACGTATGTTTGAGTTGTAATGAATAAGTCAACACAGATCTGAAATTTTTAGAAATAATAAACCACAAGGAGACACGACAGAATAATTATAAATCTGAAAAACAATATCAACATCACGATTTCGCAAACATCTCATTTGGAGAATTTGTTGTAAACTTCACCTGGTATTCAGCAAATTCTACGGCCATTGTTTTTAGAGTTTTGTCTGCCGGTTGGAGTAATTTGTTAGCCTCCTGAAATCAAATGAAGAACGTGATTTAATTCATCTGGAAAAGGAAGTATATGATACCATCCTCGTTTATAACAACTAATTTTTAACTTGCACCAAAACACACTATAAAACTAATGTACAATATTTATAAAATATAGGGGAAAATATAATCATTTGCAACTATTAACAATATAAGCTATTGGTAGAGATCAAGTCGAATGGTTTCCTGCAACATACAGGTTGTTCATATTTGTGTATTAGTAAACCATTCAACTGGATGAAGGACGGAAACAAATTTAAGTAAAAAATCACAATCTATAATACTAGAGATCACGATGCAGGTGAACCAAATGAGTTCCACTACTACTGGCTACTCCATTCTTTTCTAAGCAAAAGATAGGGGGACAAATAACTAAAGAACAGCAGCACAAATTTAGACCAAGATATTACCCTCAGGCCCCAATAATTGTAAAGGAATGTTTGGTGGTATTAAGGGGGGGAAAAACAACAGAGGAAGACATTAGTAAGACTATCCCTTAAAAATGTAGTTCTCAGTTCAATCCTTGTAAGAACAATACAAAGCACTAGAAACTCCAAAAGAGACAAAATGCAATGCCAATGACTATATTCCAATTAACATTTTCAAACCTTTTCTCCTGCTGATATGTTACTCCATCCATCAGCTTCCCGAGCAGAAAGGGATCCAGTGCCAATTGAAGGCAAGACTGCAACACCAAAAAGTATTCAGTATATTATTCTATAGTTACAAATCATTATACTCAAAAAATGTAGAAGCATCTAAACTTCATCGAAAAGAGTATTACGCAATAGCAAATATACAGTAAGCATATAGGCTGAAGTGAACTAAGCATAATTGAAAATTTATTCCAACAGCATGTAAAGTGATAAATTGGAATGCAGTCAAAATCCTTCAATGAACAGCTATTCAAAGTTCAGTGACTGGTAAACAGTACAAATCTTGAAGTACAAGTCTAGATAATAAGATAAATAATTCTCTCCTGTCTTGACATAAATGATAACATCGTAGTGTAACAAAAGAAAAACTTGGATGCAAGCCGAACTCTCAGCAGGAAATCTGGTTGTATTTTTTTGTGTAAAATCATGCATTACAATGTTATAAATCATTATATGGATAGACTACAATGAACAACAAAACATTTTGTGATGTAAAAGAAATGAATAAGTTCAAAATGAGATGGTTTAAGGCTGAAAACTGTATAATCGTGTATGCATCTGCTCACGCTAATATATAAACATAATCATTAGCTCACCAGATTGGAAAACGAGAAGTTTGCCACCAGTACTTTTCATCGCCAAGAAAGCAGCCTGAATTAATCAAGAAGACTAGCATACATCACTTATATACCACAGTCAAATTCAATTAATTGAAACATATTCATCTACAACCAAGAAGAGTAGCATACAACACTTAAATACAACATTTGATACTTTACTATATATGTATGTAGGTGTATAAAAATCTCAAACCTTTATCGCAGCCCCAAAAGCTGAATCAGCTATCCTATTATTCTGAAACATCGTTGGGATGCTTTCCAGCAATATCTCTAAATGTTGATGGCACTGCATTAACAAATTGCAATCACTCTGGAAACTTAAAACAATGAATGAAAGCATTAATAATTTAAAATGCCTCCCCAAAAAAATAAAACAATATATTAAAAGAGGAAAAGAAGATAGGAGAATGGCAATTAACACAGAGCTGAAAGTGAAATATTTACACAGTTGGAAAATCAACATTACTTCGAAAAGACAAGAATAATTAACCTCAGAAAGTTGAACAATAACATCACTTTCGAGAGGAGTGTAGACATCTTGTATGTCAGGGACTATAAGCATCAAAGGCTGCAATGAAACAAAAGCAGGAGACTAAAGTAAGTATCTAATAACGTTTTGACTTTCAATGGAGTGTTGAAGCTAGCCATTATTTTGTTTAAGGTATAAGATGAGAATGCAACAAGGGCTTTTCATATTAAGAATAAAGAAAATAAATGGTGAACATGACACATTATGGAAAAAGGTTAAAATAATTGTAGATCACGGTCACCTATGTAAGCAGGCATAACTGCTTGATTTATAACTGAAAATCTAACAACTGCCTACCAACCTGCTGCAATGCACGTTTTAGATTGTAAAAATGGATATTTGAATCAAATGTAGCAA
>CAIGRT010117474.1:2722-21086 GCA_903798405.1 Fraxinus platypoda | reverse complement strand
ATCCATGGAGGGCAACAAACTTACAGAGATCCGGCTCAACTTGAAAAGGAACCAATGACTAGATCGTGAACAAATAGGATCAATGAAGCCATACATTTACTTGTTCAAGTTACGAAGGCCAAGAGTTTGAAATGAACAAGCCAAATACCAAATGTCACGTTGGGCATGAAGACGGAAACAAATTGGATGCATTGGGATCAAGAAAACAAAATTGGAAGCTAGTCGGATAACTACAATGTTGCATAGTACAAAACGGGATGATGTCACATGTACTATTCTCGAAACAAAGAAGTGGAATTTTGGTTGTTCGATGCGGTCGCATACTTCGTTTTTTGGACACGTTTTTTCAAAATTTTCATAGAAGTCTATTTTTTGTAGAACTTTTATTATAGCATCTTTTTTATATCTTTTTTTACATAATTCCGTTTTAATTAGGTTTTATGAATCCATGGGGAGGGGGGGGGGACTTTTTTATTGAGTGAATTAATAAAGCGAGATTTGCTTATTTATCTTCTTGTTATTCATTGAACTTAATTTCGAACTTATAAAAAATTTCATTTTTGTAGCACTTAACAAATTCATAACAAGGTTCATAGTTTTTGTAATTAAGGGGCAAGTTCTTCCATAACTTTGGTCTCTTCATTCAATAAATTATTAGGTCAAGTTTCAAATCGAGATTTTAGCTTTCTTGGGTTGTGATTCAATCTTTTGTGGGTTTTAGAGTTACTATTCCTATGTGGATTCACATCAGTTGGTATCAGAACTTTGACTCTAAAATCAATATTATATATTTACTTTCCGCAATTTTTTTAATTCTAAATCTTCATCTTCTTCGTCTTGTTCTCGAGTCTTCTTAGATTTCTTCATCTTTTGAGTCTTTCAATCCAATAAAAATAACAAAAATATTCAAGAAGCATTTGTGCATTAGATTAGTTCCCAAATCAATTCTTTTTCGATGTTTTGGCCTTTTTATTGAATTTTCGCACATTTAGCATAAAAAATCTGAAAATTGAAAAAAAAAAAAAAAATCAACCGTTTGAAAAAAAGGTTTCAAAACGGGAAAATCAAATTTCCAAGCCAAAAAGTATCCGATTCGATTTCAAGAACCATTTTTCTTGACATTTCTTGGAACATAAATTCATTCAAGAATTCAATTCAACCTCCAAACTATCATTTGGAGTCAATATTATTGCGAAAAGGATAGAATCGAATTCAAGAAATACTTTCTTGAATTTCTTATTAATATTTCCATTCAATTTTTCATTCGTTCTTTTCGTAAGTCTTTCAAGAGTCAAATTCCTTTTACAATTCTTTGTTTAAACTTCACAAAGAGTGACTTCTTTTGATTGAGATCGAATTAGTTCCTTGAAACACTTGCAAGAAGGTATTGAGAGTAAAAAGGTTGAGTTGTGAGATTATTAGAGAGAGAAAATCAAATTGAGTGATACACAAGTGCAAACACATGAGAAAAATATTATGATAGTTCATAGGATGTTGGAAAAGAAAAGATCTACATCTAGGGAGGAGAATAATCAATTCTTCATGGCAATGAAACAATTTTTCTAGAGGATGAATGTGATGTGTGGAGAATTTAAGGATAGATTGGATAGACGGGATATATTCATTGCAAACTTACAAAGGGAGGAACCTAGAAGAGTTCCTGATGTTAAGAGGAAAAATAGGCATTATCCTAGTGCTGAAATTGATCAAATGTCGATAGTTAAAATTGATAGGATGAGAAATAGAAAAGATAGGCATGAAAGGGAGCCTAGAAGAAATCATAGAAACTTTGATGGAGTAGAGTACCCATTGGTAGATGAAGCACTTGTTATGAAGTATAGTGAGTTTGATTATTTGATGGAAAGTTTAAAATTTCACAATATGATTAATTCTCAAACAATTAATCATATGTAGAAACAAGAGAGGAAAAAAATATAGAGTAAGATAGAAAATAGAGAGGTGGGTGAAAATCATGAAAAAAGAATAGAGCTACAAGAGAAAAAAATAAATAAAGAGATTGTTGAAAATAAAGAAAAAAGAATGGAGCCACAAGAGAGAAAAGAAAGAGAGTCTTCAGAGAGAGAGAAAAAAGGTCAAAAGTGAGTTTCCATGAAAAAGAGAGTGAAATTGAGAGGGCTTTAGTGAGAACTAATAAACCCTTCCCTAATTTGACTATTTCTTTATTGCAGGGTTTCAAAGACTTGGTTCATGAGGACATACCTATTAGGTTATCACACATTCATTGCATTAGACAGCAAATTGAGGAGTCTAACCAACCCCACTCTAGTTTGGATATCTCTTTGTTGCGGGAGGTTGATTACTTGTCCCTTGAGGAAGCAAAGAAGTTTCAAAGTCAATTGGGGAGTTTGAAGAGCAAAGGAAACATGGGGGTAAACATTAGTTCACTAACGGTAACGTATCATCATCCCATGTCTAGATTAGATGGTATTCTAGTATATTGCAAGAGTTTAGATGGATATAATATGCATTTGAAATGTGTTGTGGATGTCTTAAAGCATGAAAAATATTTTGTCAATCTTGAGTTCCTTAACTATTTTGGGGTGAATTTATGGGCTAGGTTAAAAACGAAACCAATATCTTCCACTTTGTATTCACACTTTGACATTATGTAATGTTTTAATCCACTAACTTTATTGGATGTAATTTCTTTACATATTGTTGAAAGTCATACTTTAGGTGGAAAGAAGAGGATTGACCATTATGCATCTCAAGCTAATGAAAGAAAGAAGCCAAGGCGTGTGCTATTTGATCTAGATGATTGGGTTCTGATGCACACACGAAAGAAACGGATTCGAACTCAAAGGAGGTCTAAATTACATCTTAGGGGAGATGGATCATTCCAAGTGATTAAAATGATTAATGATAATGCCCACAAGATGGATTTTCAAGATGAGTATAAAGTATTTACTGCTTTCAATATGATTAATCTTTCTCTATTTAATGCAGGTCAAAATTCGAGGACGAATCCTCTTGAAGAGGGAGAGAATAATAGGATTCATGGAGGGCAACAAACTTACAAAGATCCGGGTCAACTTGAAGAGGAACCAATGACGAGATCGCGAGCAAATATGATCAATGAAGTCATGCATTTACTTGTTCAAGCTACGGAGGCCAAGAGTTTAAAGTTAACAAGCCAAACACCAAGTTTCATGTTGGGCGTGAAGGCGGAAACAAATTGGATGCATTGGAATCAAGAAAACAATTTTGGAGACCCGTCGGATAAATATACTGTTGCATAGCATAAAGTAGGATGCTATAAAGCATGTACAATTCCCGAAACAATAAGTGGAATTTTGGTTGTTCTATGCTGTTGTGGGAGTTATAACTATGTAGTCGCATAGTTCATTTTTTAGACGCGTTTTTTCAATTTTTTCCTAGAAGTCTATTTTTGGTAGTACTCTTGTTATGGTATCACTTCGATCTCTTTTTGTTATAATCCGTTTTAATTAGGTTTTTTGGGGTTCCCTATAAATAGGATTCATTCTTTTCATTGTAAAAACAAGACATTATTATTGAGAGATTAAATCAAAGCGTGATTTGCTTTCTTCTTGTTCTTTATTGAACTTAATTTCTAACTTATTAAAGATTACATCTTTGTGGCGTTCAACAATTTCATAGCAAAGTACATAATGTTTTGTAATCAAGGGGTCAAGTTCTTCCATAACTTTGGTTCCTTGATTAAATAGGTCAAGTTTCAAACCGGTATTTTAGATTTCTTGGGTTGTGATTCAATCTTTTGTGGGTTTTGGAGTTACTATTGCTACGTGGGTTCACATCAAATAGTGTCAGAGCTTTGACTCTAAAATCAAGGTTATATTTTCACTTTCCGCAATTTTTTTATTCTAATTCTTCACCTTCTTCATCTTGTTCTTGAGTCTTCTTTGATTTCTTCATCTTTTGCATCTTTCAATCCAATAAAAATACCAAATATATTCAAGAAGCGTTTGTGCATTAGATTAATGCCCAAATCAATTCTTTTTCGATGTTTTGGCCTTTTTGTTGAATTTCCGCACATTTAGTGCCAAAATAATCCGAAAATTAAAATAATAATAATAATAATAATAATAATAAATCAGCAATTAGAAAAAAGTTTCAACAACATGAAAATCAACAAGAAGTTTGTCTCCCATTATTGTAAAAAAAATGGAGTAATAAATAGTATTTTTAGGAGAATGTGTGGTTGAAATTTAAAGTAACTTTATTGGTTTGTGTGTTGAATATTTTATTGGGTGAATGTGTGGTGGAGAATTTTACTGTAGCAAACAATATTTTGAAATAATGGGAGACAAACGGGGCCCAAATTTCCAAAGATTTCATCTTTGTGGTGTTCAACAATTTCCTAGCAAGGTTCATAGTTTTTTTTTTTTGGTAATTAAGAGGGCAAGTTCTTCCATAACTTTCGTTCCTTGATTCAATAAATTATTGGGTCAAACTTCAAGCCGGGATTTTAGCTTTCTTGGTCTGTGATTTAATCTTTTGTATGTTTTGAAGCTACTATTACTATATGGGTTTACATCAAAGAGAGATGATTTCTGTCAAATGAATTGGGAAAGTGAATGTTAGTCAACCAATGATGGATTTGAATATTTTTATAATGTCTCATTTCATTTCTTTTTACAAAATAGTCCCATTGTTGACTATTCTAACCGATTTTATGCCTTTAACAATGATATAAAAAAGGTCATAAGATAGCCTCCATTGTTGACTACTTTTTAACTAGTTTAGCAATTTAATGATATTAAGGCCATAGATTGAGAACAACAACGATGATAATAATAATAATAATAATAATAAAATTGTAATAACAATAATAATAAATAAATCATGTATATGTAGTTTAAAACTAAATAGGGTTTTTGGACGAAATTATACTGAAAACTCTCATACAATTATGTCAAACACATGAATTTTATGTAATAATTTTCATAATTCTTTAAATTGGTACATTAGTAATGACCTTTTAAATGGAAAATTGAATTGTACTTTTCAGAAAATGCCCCGAGGTGATAAGGACAAATTGATTGAAAGATTGACTCGACTAGTAGAACAACAAGCGCATCATTTAAACCAACGAGTAATCCCAGAACCTAGGCCAGAGATAGGACAGAGCGATGAACTCTTTAGGCGTCTAAACCCTCCAGTTTTCAAAGATGTGACTGACCCTACTCAAGCGGAGAACTGGCTTCGGACGATAGAGCAAACCTTCACTTATTACCAAATTTCAGAGGAAGATAAAGTTGATTGTGCTAGTTTTATGAAGCGTGGCAGTGCAAGGCACTGGTGGGATACCATTCAATGTATCGAAGATACAACCTAGATGATTTGGGCTTGTTTTTGTGAAACTTTGCGAAACAAATACTTCTCATCTTCTGTCCGCACCCAAAAATTGAATGAATTCAACCAACTTCGTCAAGGTAATTTTTTAGACGAGCTATCCGGTTTGCACCTCATATGTTTAGTACGGATGAGCTTATAGTCGAACATTTCCTGGTAGGACTACGTCCGGAACTTAATCGAGATGTTAGATTGGCTGGAACTCACGGTGTCTCGTTTGTAGTTATAGCTGATTGAGCCTCAATTGCAGAGCAAGCAAAGCTAAAAATAGTCAAGACCAGGGAAGCTCAAAATATGAGTCAGAGATCAAATTTCTCTCCTTGGACATGGAATAAGGGTAAGCAAAGCAAAGCAAACCAAACCAAGATGGAACAATAACAAAAGACTGGGAAAATAAATACTAAAAATCCTCCGAACAACAAATGTGGGAAACTCCATGGTGGTGAATGTTGATATGGACAAGAGTTTTTTACACTTGTGGCAAACCTAGAAACATGACGCGGGACTGTCCTTCAAAGCCCACCAACGTTGTGCCAACAAGAGTATTTGAATTATCTGGAGAAAACTAAGGAACTACATATGATGACGTGTGACAGGTACACTTTTAGTTGGCGACAAACCTGCTTATACACGTTTTGATTCTAGCGCATCACATTATTTGTAGCAATTCAATTCATGTGAATGCATAAACTTTCAACTTGACCCTATGAGCCCAAAGAAGCTCAATTCCAAATCCCAGAAATCAAATTCAAATAGGAATACTTTCTTTCAGAGCAAATTTAATTCGATCATCCTTCAAGATTTCGATGTAATCCTAGGAATGTATTGGCTGTCTAGATATTGAGTTATAATAGATTGTCAAAAGAAACCATTAAGTCTTTTAGACAATCAAATTATAACTTTTCCTCGAGATTCTCACTATCCTATTTGCCTAAATCAAATTCAAGTTGAAAATAATATATCTCTCGAAGAAATCCCTGTAGAAAAAGAATTCGTTGAAGTTTTTCCTGAAGATCTACCCGAATTGCTTGCGGATAGGGAGATAGAATTTAAAATTGAATTAGTTCTAGGAACCAACCCAATTTCCAAGACACCTTATAGAATGGATCCCACTGAATTAAAGGAATTAAAGGTCCAGTAGATGAATTGTTTTCTGAAGGATTTATTCATCCGAGCTTTTCACCTTCGCTCCCCAGTACAATTTGTCAAAAAGAAGTATGAAACCATTCGACTTTGCATAAACTATCGAGAACTGAACAAGGTTACAATAAAGAACAAGTACCCTTTACCTAGAATTGACAACCTGTTTGATCAATTAAAAGGAGCATCAGTATTTTCAAAAGTAGACTTCTTTTTTGCTACCACCAGTTGAAGATTAAGGCCGAAGATGTGGAGAAGACAACATTCAGTACTAGATACGAACACTATGAATTCTTAGTGATGCTGTTCGGATTGACCAATGAACCTACAACTTTTATGAACTTGATGAACAGAGTTTTAAAATAATTTCTTGATAAATTTGTTATCGTTTTTATTGAGGATATGTTGATCTACTCCAAAACCAACGAAGAACATCGAGAACGTCTGAGAATTGTACTACAAATTCTTAAAAAGAAGCAGTTATATGTTAAATTCAAAAAGTGTTAATTCTTGTTGGATCAAGTTTCCTTTCTGAGACATGTTATAACTAAAGAAGGAGTAGCAATGGACCCAAGTAAAACGAAAGCACTGAAGGGTTGGGCTAAGACCAAGTAATGTGTCTGAAGTTCGGAGTTTCCCTGGATTAGCTAGATATTACAGGAAATTCGTGTCATTATTCTTTAAAATTGCTCTGCCACTTACGTAGTTGACTCAAAAATGTGTTCCGTTTAATTGGACTGAAGATCGTGAAAAAAGTTTTCAACAATTGATAGAAAGACTGTCAATCAGCTCCGATTCTAACTCTTCCATCAAATAGTGGTGGTTTTACTATCAATAGTGACGTTTCAACAAATGGATTAGGTTGTGTCTTAATGCAACATGGAAAAGTGATTGCATATGCTTCTCGTCAACTGAAATCATATGAAAAGAATAATCCAACCCATGATTACGAGTTAGCAGCCATCGTATTCGCTCTTAAGATATGATGATATTACCTTTATGTTGAGCCATGTGAGATATTTACTGACCACAAGAGTCTCAAATATTTATTTACAGAAAAAATTAAACATGCGACAAAGGTGTTGGCTAAAATTGATGAAGGATTATGATTGCACAATTAACTATCACCTAGGAAAAACAAATGTGGTGGTTGATCCATTAAGTTATAAGGGAGCAACAAATGAACCCAGGGCCAAAGAGTTAGATAAGGAAATTCGAGACTTTGATCTCAAGATTTTGAACCCGAGTGACGTCACTTGATGGCTATATCTCTTCAACCTAGTCTTCTGGACCAAATTGGAGAAAAACAAAAACGTGGCAGATTGGTTAAAAAGATTAGACAGAAATTTAAAAGTGGAAAACCTATTAAATTCAAATAATTCAACGATGGAATTTTACGATTTGAGAATCAAGTCTATGTTCCCAAAGATGCGGAATTACGATATACTATTTTAAGTGAGACTCAGTCTACACCCTACTCAATACATCCAGGATCGACAAAAATGTATCATGATCTCAAGACCTTATACTGGTGACCCAAAATGAAGTGATATATAGCAGAGTTTTTGGGAACATAAACATTTTGCTAGGGAATTACAGTCACTGACTTTCCCCAAATGGAAATGGGAAAACATAACTATGGATTATAGTTGACAGATTAACCAAATAAGCACACTGTCCACCTATTCGAACAATAAATAAAATGGAACAATTCGCCAAATTATACATTCGTGAAATTGTGTGACTTCATGATGTCCCAAAATCTATAGTATCAGATCGAGATCCATGATTTCTTTCAAGTTGAATTTTAGCACTTCATTCCATCCCCAAAAGATGGTCAATCTGAAGAACCATCCAAATGTTAGAAGATATGTTAAGAGCATCTGTTATGGACTTTCAGGGAAGCTGGAGTAAATACTTAACATTGGTAAAATTCTCCTATAATAATAGCTACCATGCATCTATTGGCATGCCTCCTTATGAAGCTTTATATGGAAGATGATGTCGATCCCCTTTTTATTGGGACGATGTTGGAGAAGGACAATTAGTTGGTCCTAAAATTGTTGAATACATGCTTCAAGCTGTAGAGCGATTTAGACAACGTACACTAACAGCTCAAATCAACAGAAATGTTATGTTGACAAATGAAGACGACCTTTAGAATTTACATCCATGATCAAGTTTTTTTGTGAAGATAGCACCCATTAGACGAACAATGAGATTTGGAAAGGAAGAAAAAGTTAGTCCCAGGTTCATAGGGCCATTAGAAATTCTAGAAAGAGTTATACCCGTTGCATGGTAGGCCTCTTTTCTTCTCGGGTTGGTTTTGAGTGTTGAATTCGACCACATGCATGTTAGGCCTATGCAGCAGCACATGGTTCACGGAATCTCCTCTTCTTCCTTTATTTGAATCAAATGCAACTATCTTGATTTTTCTTGCATAACCAACGTGAAACTTGAAGTTTTGTTCCTTGCATTCTAAATTTTGACCCATGTAACTTGAACAAGTAATCGCTTCGCTTCCTTGATCTTTTTGGCTCACGATCTTGTCATTGGTCCATCATTCACAATCAACGAATCCTTGCTAACCTTCATCCCATGATTCTCATCATACCATTGAAAATCAATCTAATGCTCGGTATCTCGAATGGGTGATAACCCACTAGGCATGTCTCTAGGAAATAAGTTGTCAAATTCCTACAACAAAGAAATAGCTAAACTAGGGGGTTTGGTTAGTTTCCTCAAAATTGAGGTATTATTCCTAGTAGACCAGCAATATCAAAGGCACCATTCCACTAAAGTCTTCTTTATTTCACTCTCTTTTGCAAAGAAACTTACTTTTGACTTTTCTTTTCTCTCTGAAAACTCTCTTTCTTTTTTCTCTTGTGGCTCCAATCTTTTCTCTTTTTTTTTTTCAATCACCTCACTATTTTCTCTCTTCTTTGAAGTATCAGTGTCACCTCCTTTTGATCATCATATACCTGTTTTGGTGTTAATGGAACAAGAGTAACAGATATCCCATTTTTGACAAAGCTGTATCAATTTTTGTACCCGTCATGTATGACTTTCCTATCATTTTGCTATGGTCTCCCCAACAAGATATGTCCAACATGCATAGGAACCGCGTCACACAACACCTAATGACTGTACTTCACAATTGTGAAGCTCATCAAGACTTGCTTATTAACCCTAACCTCCCCCACATTCATTAAACCACTGTAATTTATAGGGTCCAGAATGTTTTAACATAGACAAGCCCAACTTCTCTACAAGGATAGTACTAGCTACATTGGTACAACTCTCCCATCTATAATCATACTATATACCTTGTTATTAACATAGCACCTAGTGTGAAAAATGTTCTCCCTTTCCTGCTCCATGTCATCCACCTTGATTTGTGTATTGAGAGCACGTATCGTAATAAGTGTTTCACCTACAATTGGGTACTCTACCCCCATCACCATCACTAGCATCCTCCAATTCGGGCATCTCATCACTATCACTATCACAATCACTCACCACTTCTCAATTATCACATAAGATCATTGCCCTTTTGTTTGGGCATTGAGAAGCAATGTGTCCTGAGCCCAAACATCTAAAACACTTGATATCCATATTCCAAGAAGGTTGGGAATTCGCCTTGGGTTTTATTTTCCTAGCTTACTTCTTCTTTCCCCCTGGTTCGGCATTAACCTTTGAAACAACCCCATCACTTCTATTACCATCCCACTCCGGTTTCCATGAAGGAATGGAACCCAATGGACCCGAAAAATAACTAGTGGCTCCTTTTTCTTTTTAATTGTCTCTCTACCTTCATAGCCACATGTAACGTGTTCTCCAACTCCACATAATGTTATAGTTCCACTGCAATGGTCTATCTCCCTATTTAAACACTTCAAAAACCTAGCCATTGTGGCTTCTCGATCCTCCTCAACATTCTCCCTAATCATTCATATCTCCATGTACTTATTATCTTCCACACTCCTCGAACCTTGACTAAGGCTTTGAAGTTTTTGATAAAGATCACTATAATAATGATTACATACAAATCTCTTCCTCATGATGGCCTTTAATTCACCCCATGTTTCTACAAGTCTCTCATGATTTCTCCTATTTGTCACTAGTTGATCCCACCATATGATTGCATCAACTCCAGCATTTTTCCCACTCCAAATACACATCCGGATCATTTCTACCTTGTAATGAAGGAATTTTCATCTTAATGCTATCCAAATTCCAATCAACCCTATCTTCACCAAGGTCTCTAGGATCTCCTCTAGGTCCCCTTTCACACCTATTTCCTCTATTCCTCATCTTACCCACTTCGGCCTCCGATATTTGATCATCCTCATTAGCACTATCCATTCATTCCCATCATCGGATCCAACTCTAGGATCACACTACCTTGCCTCCTAACATTGGGAACTCCTCTAGGTTGCTCCTTTTGTAAGTTAGCTATCATCGCATCCAGAAGATCCAATCTATCTCTAATTTCTCCAAATACCACATTCATCCTTTTTGTTGAAATCGAAATAGCCTCCTTGTGGCTTGGATTTTTTTTAGTTTTCTTTTTGTTGGAATTTTTTTCTAGAATTTTTGTTTTTTTCACTAAATACGCTGAAAATCCAATAAAAGGAAGAAAGATCGAAACAATTGTATTGATGCACTAAATTTAATGCACAAAAAAATTCTTGATTATTCTAGGTATTTGTTTTGATGTAAAATAATTGAAGATGATGAAGAGTCGAGAAAACGATGGAGACTCAATGAAGAAGATTAAAAAAAAAAAACTAAATTCGGAAAGGTAAACCTTGATTTTAGAGCAAAGTTCTTTACCAACTTATGTGAACACACATAGCAATAGTAGTTTCGAAACCTACAAAAAATTGAATCGCATAGCAATAGTAGCTTCGAAACCTATAAAAGATTCAATCACAATCCACATAGCAATAGTACTTGACCCATTTATTTATTTCAACAAGGAACCAAAGTTATGAAGGAACTTGACCCGTTAATCACAAAAATTATGAACCGTACTGGAATACCCGCTGAATTAGTAAGGTATTTTAATCATCAAATGTTTAGTAATGTAGTACTCGTTGGTGCTATACAATTTGATTTACTTGATTTTTGGTGAAAGAACAAATGAAAATATCCCATTCTTTCTGCCATTGCAAAAGATTTATTAACACCTACATTGTAGCTTCGAAGTCCGCTTTAGTTCATGTAAGAGAACTTTGCCCGAGGTCAAAACTTGACAGTAAAAGATATTTTGGTAGCATTGATGTGCTTAAAGGATTGACAAGACGTACATTTTCGAATACACCATAAATATGAGGAAATTATGAGTAAATAATATCTGATTTAGTCGTATAATCAAATTTTGTTATTTTTTAATAATATTTTTATGTTTAAAAAAAAATTGTACACGTAAAAACATATTCGTGTACAATTTTCGCTCCACGTACTCGAAAATCAAGTAGCCCGTCCCAAGCCCGGATAAAAGGCGGAAGTTTTTCAAAAAAAAATTTAAAAATACTTTCAAACCTAAATTCAAAATTTCAAATATCAATTGCCAAACATTTTGATTGAGTCAAGATTTTTTTGCTTTACAAGTCTTTTTCTTACGAGGTATAAGTTCACATGCTTCATTCTCCATGCAATCAAGTTGATTGCATAGAAAAGGAAGCGGTTGAGCACATACCTCATAAGAAAAACAGAAGAAGGCTTGCAGAACTAAAATTTTAGATTCAATCAGAACGTTCTATAGTTTACATTTCAAATCTAATTTCAAATCCATGTTTAACGAAAACAAAGTTTACATTTTGTTTTTTTTAGAAAAAAAATCAAGCCTCCAAAATAAAGAATCTATTTCCTCAAATTCCAGGACGATACCTCGAATTTGAGGAAGTAGATCTTTGCTTTCGAAAGCTTCATTTCAAAAAAAAAAAAAAAATTGTACATGTGATTAATTAGTTCGTGTACAATTTTAACTTCACCTACTTGAAAATAAGTAGTTGATTCGAAGCTCGAATAGGATGGTTTTCAAATTAAAATGTTTTAAAAAAAATTATATCTAATTTCAATTTGAATTCAATTTATTATTTGTACATTTCACTTTTGCAACTTGATACATTTTATCTTCATAAAATTCAATTATTCAAACCTCATATCAATTATTAGACAAACACTTCATTGATGATACTTAGAAGAACTTGAGGACATGCCGAAATGGTTTTTGTTTTTCAGATGCTTGATTTATTAAAAAAAATATTGTATACGTAACAAATTATTCGTGTACAATTTTAACTCTGGATAATTAAAGTAGAAGCCTACAACGGTTAAAAATACAAACAAAAAAGGTTGAACTCATGGGCCCGGATTGGCTCGGTGTGAGAGCTTCATCCTTGAGAGAAGCCTTCTTTGATGAGCCAAGCTCGTGGATAATGGGGTCGAGCTGGCTCGGTGTCCATTGCACCACTAGTTAAGAGATACAATTTCAAAATTAAGAAAGTTTTTTTGAAGTTTCAAAACTTGGGTCATAATTAAATTTTATTAATTAGATAAATAACAAAAAATATTTAATTAATTAAAGTGAGGTCACAATACTATACAGTTTATGGTCACTGTTGAGTACTAGTCACAATTACAGAATGTCATAGTTACAAATTATTTTATAGGTCGCAATTTATTTATCAATCACAAATTATCAAATTAATATGTAACATAGTATTTCTTGATTACAAATCACAGATATATGTCCTTGACTGACATCTAGCAAATTGTCAGGACAATAGATGTGATTCAAATATATTTAGTATATAACAAAAACAAACTTGTTCGTTTACCATGGAATTATAATTCTTTCGTCAATATTATCATATCAATAATGAGATATGGAGATGTTGACATGTAGATTAATCGATCATATCTTTAGTCCCATTCTTAACTCAGTAATTGTCAAAACTCTTTTCAAGTTACGTACTCACTTTGGCTAAGGATTTCTATGTCAATTTAAGCGATGAAATGTATATCATAATCTCTTACTATTTAAAGGTGACGAATTAGGTATTGATCAATCACAACATTCTTATCATTCTTAACATACCCGAGTGGTGTCGTGTTAGCAACTCTTGATAGGGTAACATTCAACGCCACCAAAGTATGAGTTTATTCATAATATGATGATCATAAGTCGAAGGATCAATTCCACTACGAAATGTTAGAGATTAACCGTTGGCACTCAGAACTATCCATATGGAATCTCCACAATGGGTCTCCGATATTTTGTTTTCTTAACAAAACATTTATGTGTATAGTTAAATGTTACTACATTTTAGCTTGTGAGATCAACTACTCCATAAGTGACTAATGTCACGCATGTTTATTTTTATAACGATATATGTATCTCGTTATCAATTATGATTAGATATTTAACATTCAATCATATTTAATTTGTATCTCGCAATCACAACGCATTATAATTAAAAAGTTACCAAGAATTAAATATACGGACTCTATTAATTTAATTTATCAAAATAGTAATTCAATTAAATAAAATGGATCAATCATATTAAAAGTTTTTACATCCAAAATTGATCAGACCTAATGCATAACACTTAAAATCTCCCACTTGCACTAGATCCAATAACTCATGTATGTATACCATAAGAGTTTACATGACGATCAAGTTTATACTGTGATAACGGCTTTGTCAGTGGATACGCAATATTATCGTTCGTGGGAACTCTTTCTATCTTCATGTTATTTCTTTGTATTATTTCCTTGATGAGATGATACCGCTTTAGCACATGTTTGGATCATTGAATGAGATCTTGGTTCCTTCCCTTTGCGATGGTGTCATTTTTATTGTAATAGAGATGTATAGGATAAAAAATGCTAGGAACAACTCCAAATTCATTATTAAATTCCACGATCTAGAAAACTTCCTTTACTGCTTTTGAAGTAGCAATGTACTCGGCTTCAATTGTTGAATCAGCGATGGTTTCCTATTTGGAACTTTTCCAACTAACCTCTCCATTGTTGAGAGTATCATATTCTGATTGAGATTTGCTATCATCCTTATCTGACTGGAAAATAGCATCAGTATATCCACAAACTCTTAGTTCATTTTTTCCATGTATATTAAAGAACTCATCATTAGTTCTCAAGTACTCAATGATGTTTTTAACTGCTATCCAATTTTTCTTACTAGGGTTTGCTTGAAACTTACTCATAATGGGGTCAAATCAAATTACATTAAAGGTTCTAAACAATCTTCTAGTGGGCTTAGATTTTATAATGGGCAGAGAAAACAAATTATTAAAGACCTATCTTGACACACATAACTCATCTTTCTGATTTCTATTTATATACGTCAATTGAGCACATGGATCTTGAGCCAAATTCCTTTTCACTTATCGAATTTTATGATCAATGTTTTTACTAAATCTACGGTGAAAATTTGACTAAATCAACGATATAACTCAAGTTTTAAAGATTAAGCAATATAAGATAATCCTAGGGTTATGATTACATCTAAATCTCAACTATGTTTTTCAATTCTCTAATTATATCCAATTGATTTTTCCAAATTTATAAGCAAGAACACTAATGTAATTTTAATCCATCTCTCGAGTGTCGAGCAAAAACTATTCCTAAAATTCAATTTTAATATCTCTATTCCAAATAAAAAATCTAAGATTTATTAAGTTCTATGGTTCTTCATGGAAACATTTCAAGCAAATTATACTCTCTCAAAGCCTATAATATCTTAGGCTGTGTTATTCTATGGTCTATTCAAAATCCCTTATCTCAAATGCGATTTTAAACATCAAATCTTTCAATGAATGACCAGTTTATTGAAAGCATTAATTATAAATAACACAAAAAACTTAATGGAAAACCTCAATGAAATAATTATTGAAAATCAAAACATAGTCTTAAGTATTGTTTACAACAAACCCTAGATGAAAGATTTAGTTCATGATGGAAAAATATGAAAAACTCATATTCATAATTAACCTCATGAAGAAGAAAAGAAAAAACTGCTTTGGAGTTTGATTCGATCTTTTTCTTGATGTTTCTCTCGCTCTCTTGCTCGATTTTTGCCTTTGCCTCGTTGAATTGTAGCTAAAAAGTGCCTTTCAAGATGTATTTTTGCCTTCTCGAAGTGCTACATGAATTGGGATTGTTCTAGGCTTTTAAGGGGCTAAGAAAACAACCCTACAATTTATGACGTAGCACCTAGCACTCGAAGGAAGCGTTTAGGCACCGTGATGGTTTGTCATGTTGGCACTAGGACGCCAGCTTCATCTAATTGTTTGCTGATTGTAGGTGCCTGGGCGTCCCGTCTCTATATTTTTTTTTTGTTTTCTTCCTTGGGGTGGCGCTTTGGTGGCCAATCACTACATTATTCCAGCCAACATGGCACCTGGATGCTCGGATGTGGCGCCCAAGTGCCCCGACTGCAATATTTTCTTCATTTTCTTCAACTTCACCTCTTTCTTTGCTTGGTTTTAATTCTTCTTTTTCTTGGTTCATATCAACATCACTCTTCGGCCTCTTCAAGTTCCATGATTAGCCCTTTTTCACCATATTACCGAACCTATAACTCAACACTAAAACACATATCAAAATATTCTAAAACTCTTAAGAATGAACAATTTTTCAAGTTTAAATGGTACTAAATGCGTGAGTTAAACATACTCATCAGTCATGTCTAAACTAGTTCTGATAATCTGTCAACATATAAGCAGATTATCACACCACAATCATTTTCAAATTTGCTATATATGCATTTATCGACTTCATTTATCACATAACCACTAGATGTCAAAACAGTATCAAATTTGTCATGCTATTGTTTAAGGCCGATTTTTTTAAGTCTACGTACTTTATCATCTAGGCCTTTTAAAATAGATCCTTTAGGTTGGTCCATATAAATCTCCTCTTCTAAGTCTCTATTTCAAAATACAGTTTTGACATCCATTTGATGAGTAAATAAGATCATATATAGAAACAATCGCAATTAACATCCTAATAGAGGTAGAGATAATCCAAGTGACAAGTGACATGTGAATAAGTATCAAAGAAGTCAATTCCTCTTTTGTATATAACCTTTAGCTATAAGTCTTGCTTTAAACTTTTTTTAATTGTACCATCAATACTGTTGGGCAGACCTGGCACAAAACCTTGCTCAAAGGTAGCCAAGGGACAATAAATTCGTTGGCAATATGTAGGCTTGTTGAAATCCAGCTCAGCCCAATAATTCACTAATCTGGTTTAAGTTTTTTTCTTAAACAACCATCTCCACTCAATGGTCTTACGTCGTTGAGGTAAGTCTACTAACTTCCAAGTATTATTAGACATAATGGAGTCATAGCTTCACTAAAAGTATTATGATCATCCTCTACTAAGTAGGTTAGAAAGTCAAGATCGAAAGAACTAGCGTCCCTAGGTCTTTTTCTTCTCCTACTTTCAACTTCTTGTGTAATTCATTATGCCAATCTCTAACTCTATGAGTAATGCTAATAGAGCTACTTGGTCCTTCAGATTTTTCTTTAAAAGGAAAAAGACGTTTTCAAAAAAATTTAGCATCTCTAGTTTCGAAAATTGTGTTCTTTTCAATAAAATTATTTTCGGAGTCAATGACTTAAAATCTGTAGGCATTACTGCAAAGTGCATAGCCTATAAAAATACAATCAACAGTTTACAGACCAAGTTTAGTTTTCTTAGGTGCTGGAATAGAAGCTTTAGCTAAATACCCCCACACTAAGATTTTTTTATGAAGGTGTTCTACCCTTTCACATTTCACAAGTGAACTTATCATTTTTGTTACTGGGAATTCTATCAGAAATATAAGTAGTAAGAAGAGCTTCTCCCCACATGTTAAAATATAATTCAGAAGAGTGTAGCATTAAAATAACCATATCCTTAAGAGTTCTATTTTTTCTTTCATCTACACCATTTGACTGAGGAGAATTAGACGCAATAACCTCATGAATAATACCATTGTCAATACAAAATTTGTCAGTAGAATATTCTCCTTCCCTATCAGATCTTAAAACTTTAATGATCTTATCTAGCTGATTTTTCAACTTCAGTTTTACAAGAAATAAATTTTGAATAACTTTCATCCTTACTCTTAAGAAGATAAATATAACAATATCGAGTATAATCATCAATAAAAGTTAATTCGCCCTCACCTCACCAATATCATTGAGCATGGCAACTTGTAAGGCTGGGAATGTTTAATTGTTGGCAGCCCTAATTTCTCAACCATTGTTGTGCTAGCAACATTAGTACAACTCCCTCCATCTATAATCACACTACATACCTTGTTTTGCACATGGCATCACTAGTGTAAACACGCTGGCTCCAAGCGTAGAACTCGTGAAACAAAAGAACCTACTACTTTCACTTAGTATCTTCAGCATTTAGAATATCAGTAGTGTAGAAAAAAAATGAAGGAAAAATATCAATGTTAAGACATGAAAAATTGAAACTTTATTACCAAGATCTCTATGTCAAATCACCAAGAGAATTAATTAATGCAGAGCATGTTCATTGAATTGAATCTTGAAGAACAACTTGAAATCCTTGAATTTGGCTTCTTTTGTCTTTAATCTTGACAACTTCAATTCCTCTTTAATTCTTGATTTTAGGCAATGTTTGATAGCAAAGGAATTCCATGGAAGAAGGAAAATGTTTTCCATTTTCCCCAAATTGTGGTGTTTGATGCCATAACTTTTCCTAGGAATTGTTTTTCCACCACAAGCCTTCGCGCGCCAGTTTTCCCTGATTTCATGGAATATATTTTCTTTTGGTTTTGATGGTTTTTCATTTTCCAGCTTTTTTTTTTTTTTTT